>JAQFZC010000687.1:0-43042 GCA_034695205.1 Dicyrtoma fusca | reverse complement strand
CGGTGTCCGACTCTGTAATAAAAAAGGTTGGTCACATACATAAATCAAAATCAAAGTTTGAAATACAGCAATGATTCTTTCCTTCCTCCTAATGTAAACTAGACAGATATAGGAATTTTAATATAAAGCCTAGCAACTTAAAAAACCTGAATTTTAAATATAAATTATAAATATCTAGAAATTATTTTGTTCAGCTCCCTATTTTAATGTAAAAGAACTTGGTTGGTCCAAGCCTATGAAGCGTCTTTAAATTTTTCGTTTAGCCGATTAACTTGTAAAATGACACCAAAAATATCAGTCTAAACATATGCATAGGTAATTCTGTATAATGTATAGAATGGAATATAGAAATAACCTGTGAGAGGGGTAGGAGAGTCGACCGTAAAGCTATTGCACTTTCCACTTCCAAGCCCGGGAGTTGTAGGCGGTGAGTCGTTAATTCCATGAGGGCTAATAAGATGCAGTTGTGAGTGCTTACTGCTCCCATTCGTATGACTGTCGACGAAGCTCAGTTTAGGTGAGTAGTCGCTCAGCTGCCTCTGAATTTTATCGTCCTCATGATCATTATTATTGTTATTATTATTAGTACTTTGGCTAGATGAGTTAAATCTGCTGAGGGTCAAGTCTTCCGGCGTCGTTGGGATCATTCCGAGATTCGGATGTTGGTGTAAATGGGACGGAACGAGACCATATGAGGAGAAAGCGGAATGCCCCGGAGGAAATAGCCACGGGTTTAAATTCAGAAAAGGTGACAGTGACAAATTCCGGGGAGAGATGAGGGCGTCAATTGAGAAATTTGAAAAGCGGTAGGATGAATCCATCATTTCTGCGTCCCGCTTTTCTCGATTCTTCATTAAATTGTTAAATTAATGTCGCACAGGTTTAATTTTTTGATGCACTCGTTATGAATCGCATTATGATTCAACTGTCAGGTGTTCCAGCCAAAACAGCAATTACAAATTGGACTTCTCGCTAATTGTTTCGTGGAATAATAAAAGTGCGTCAAGTCCACTCAAATCAAGAACTGAGTAAATAAGTTAATCCTGGAACTTTGTTTGGCATTCCTCAAAGGTCTATTTGCACTGCTTAATTTCAATCAGTTTAATTAGCTATTATTGTTGGGTTTGTTTTAACTTGATAATAATATCAATATTTCAGAACAACGCACAATACTATTATCAGTATACTGATACAATTGCACAAATTAACTTTGTAGTGAATGGTTAGTACATTGTAGCAATGATCCTAATTGTCAATTAGGTGTAACAAATCCTTCTATGGTTTGCAGAGTTGAGACGGACACAATTCTATCTGTATTCCTTCGGAGCACATGGCTGGGGTGTTGAGCGTAGATTGTCAAAATCCGTTTTTCACTCCACACGGACTGAACGGCAAGTGATACAGATAGTGTGAAGCAGGACTTGTTCTTGCGTTAGGAACGGCAGGAGATATGATCTGAGGAGTTCAGCTAAGCGCGGTAGAGGATTAAACCGATGTAATCTCATGGAAGGCTCAGCCCCCGGGTGTTTGTAATTGGTCCGGGACTCCCCGTAAGCCTTCCTTCTCCTAATCCTGCCCATTCATTCACCTTGTTCTATTGAATCCGGTCCACCCCAAGGTTTTTATCTCCTGCTCTTGGCACACAAGGAGGAAATACGTCCCTGTAAATTAAATCTTTAGATACCTCATGTGTACACCTGAGGACTTGCTCAAGATCCTCTGGAGATCAACTTAAAGGCCAGTAATCATATCTTTATCAATCATCTCTCTATATCCTTCTCCGGCTTACACGCTACTCACATCTTCCCATCCATCTAGCAAACCTAATAAATCTTAAAACTGATCTTATTGGTAATAAAATTGATTGCATATTAGTACTTCGAACCTGAAGGTGCCCCTAGCATAATTACACTTTCCTCAAATTTGATTCAATTAGCCACAGAAACTGTCTCTGTCGGTATTAGACCTATTTGGATACAACTACAACTTCTTTAACTTGGGCAACATCGCTAAATTCAAATGGTTGAAACGAGGAAGGAAATAGACCGACGAAATGACGGTTAGCATGTGAGACTTTGGGAGAAATAAGTATTGATATGTTACTACCTATATGTATATATATTGGAAAGCAAAGTAAGAAATCATGAGTTGATTGTTGACTTGGCATGTTAGATTGTTGTTGGATTGAACTGAACTTGAAGCCCACTGTACGTAGAGGGAACAACAAAGGCAGCTGTCATTGTTGATAGTGAATGTTGCCTTCGTTTACTTTTGTGAGGCTCTTGTTGGCTTTATTAGTCCAGTGCACAAAGAGCGTTGGCTTTGTTACTTTTAAATCTTGAGCTGTACAGGGATACCGCGGTGTTGGTACGATTCGTTTATGTGGGTATTTACACGGGTGATTAGTATCAGTACAAGATATTCTTCCCGAAAGTAGTTCATACAATGCGTGTAGCCACCTTTGCTTCGTCGTTGGCCTTTTGACTGTTCACTTTTGGCTTTGACTTGGACTGACTGAGGCTTACGTAGTGGTAGTGGCGTGCCTTAAGTAATTATAATGAAAACAGTTCAAACCACAACCACCGATTGCGTTCATTTAAAATTGAGTTTTTTGTTTCGACATTTATCGGATACGGGAAGTTCGAAAGCTATAGAATTTCGTAAAAATAATCCCGTGCTTATACTTTTCTGCAGTTCGGAAGCAAGGTACCTGGAGTGCATTGATGCTTGAGCCCAACGCAACGTCCATTTTTATAGAGGGTGCCTTCTGCCTACGTTATCTACCTAGGTACTTTTATATTAGCAACCTTTATATTTTGGGTACGGTAAAACAGATAACATGACTTTCATCGGATGTTGATTGTGTGTCCGTGCAACGATATCCAAAATAATTGGCCAACAATAATAAGCTAAAGGTGCTTTGGTTTTCGTGTGACTTTTGACAAAAAAGTCAGATGCTCAACACTTTAGCTATGACACATAATATACCGAAGCATGCTATATACCTAGGTAAACATGGACATGGTTTCAAAAATGAGGGGACAAGATTTTTTCCCCTTTTTTGACGGTTTGATTTCACAGATACTCATTTCATTGGCTGCTCATTCTCATGTTTTAGAATGTAGAGAAAACAAAAAAAACGTATACTATGCATCTATATAATATGTATATGTACTTTCACAGTATCAGTAATATTGGTGTTTTAATAAAATTAATTTTGCAGGGTTTGTTTTCCACCGATGGAAAGCTCCAAAGTTTGACCTAAAACGTCGTACGAGCTTAAAAGTTAAACGAAGGGTACGGGAAGCCGAGAATGAGTGCAGACACGACGCAGCCCATTTCGTGAGTGTGATTTTTAGGACATGGGAGCAACAAAGAAAGAAGGGGCTCATTTAAACGGAGTTTAGATTACATGTCAGATAATTATTCACGCCGTCAAAAACTCTCCATTCATTTCCACTCCAACTGAGGACTGTGTCCATGTATGTATACATACCTCCAGTATATGCATGGCTGTGTGTGTGTGTATGCACATGGGATAAGGAAGACCCAGGAAGAATAATTACAAAACTGAGCACAGCTCCCAATTACGATGGACTGTGAGAAATCGGATTAAAAACTAATGAAAAAGCACAATCACCCTAAATGAAATTAAGGGGATGTATTTCACAGTGGACGAATTTAGCAAATCATTTCTACTTCCCATACTTCTCAATGCCAACAAGGACAGGGTTGCGTAAGTATGTATAATGATGTAGAAGGGAGTAAGTAGGTAGGTAGGTTCCTCGACTAGATAATACAGGGCTTTGCCTCGTACCATTTGTACACACTTCCCTTCAGCTCAATTGCCTGCTCATGAATTATTGTCTGTCGTATGATTTCTTGGGTTTTTGGAGTTGGACTTTTGGACATGAATCTCGTGATATAAGTACTAACATAATATTATGATTTGAATGCGTCCGTATTTCTAAAACTTATAGTAAAGCAGTGTAAGCATGTATGTAGGTGCATATAATATTATTTATTCTCTTTATTACATGCACACTGCGTCATTGCGTGTTTCATTCTGCCCTCAAATACATCCTTAATTTCCAAGTGCATCCCGCCAGTCTAATTATGACGAGTGGATTAAAAGTTTGTTCTTTTTTAATTATTAAGCCGTCTTCAAGAGACTCAAGGAAACATGAATCGCTCCACAGGACTTTTGGTACAAAATTGTTTCTTTCTCCTTCTAAAATATTAGGGTTTCAAATTTTATACTTGTATCTGTATTGCCTTTTATTCCATTATGCATATGCGTTGAGTACAGCTACACTGTATAAAAATTATTAATTATTAAAATTTATAATAATTATATACTTTCCCAACTCCCAAGACGTCGGAAGCACACAGCACATTTTATAATTTCGAAAATTAATAGTACTCTTCTGCCATCTGTAATTAAGTTGTAATATTTAACAACGTGTTGTTAATTGAGTTAGGCAAACTGATGAGTGAGAGAATCTTACTGAAAGGGAAAGTATTCTATTCGCTTGAAATTCATCCCCCCGAAAAATAATGGTAACAAGATTAAGTTAGATAGGTATGTAGAGTTAATTGTATCCAAACTTTAATTATACAGGAAAGTAACAGAATTTTGTAACAAACCAGCGGATCTAAGAACTATGTACCTACCTACATTATAATTAATTATAATTAATTAAATCCCTCAAAAAAATGCCTCATTTCATTTTTCTTCCTGTAAGAGCTTTAATGTAATGGGAGCAGTTTTAGCCGTTAGCAAACAAAACAAAACTAGTAAACTACTAGTGCTTTTATACTTGAGAACAAACTGACTAGACTGGATTTGTCGAGATGTTCATTTTGTGTGATATTGTATGGTCATGATCAGGATAAGGTTGAGTCTTAAATCCCTTGAGTATGTGTGTACAATGGAGATAATGGTAACAAATGGAAAGAGAACTGAAAAGCAGACTGTAGAGCTCATTTAACTACCTACCTGTACATCCTTTCCCACTCGAGAGTCAAAAGGGATTCTTGAACGAAACTAATCGGGGACTCATAAATCAAATCTGAATCAAAAGTTGTGACTGCCATGCATGTCATGACGGATTCTAATTATTCCAAAGCCCTTCTTCCCTCTGTAATATGTGGCAAATGGCAAAGGAATCAAAGTCATTTGCATCACACTACCAATACGCATCCCTCCCCTACAGAAACAGCCACAGCGTCTGGTCGAATAAGATCACAAACAATTATCTGTTTACAAGTTCAGACAAGAGGAAAGGAGGCTGGGTGCATATTTTTATCCTATGTATCCCCTTCAACTTCAATGTACTTTGCACATAGAACAGAAAATTAATTGGAATTACTAAACAACTTTAATTATTAGTGTTTTGAACAAATGATAAAAAATCATACGTAATTTTCCAAAATTTTTCGTCAATAATCGACAAAATTATGTTTTGGTTTTTGATCTTTATAACGCAGTGCAAACACTGCATCGTCTGCTGCTTCACCATATTTATGTCCATACTTTGAATGAATTACATGCTTTATGATCTCCTTTCACGGTTGAGCTTTAATAGTGACACTTGGGATGCACCATTGAAGCAGTCTATCTGTATGCCTAGATGGTACTATGAATAGCCACGAAAATACATGCATATGAACACATTACTTCTTTAAAATGTTTGCTTGTATACTAAATGTATTTAATGTAGGTAGTACAAACAGCGTTTCTTTGTAAAGTTTTCTGTCATACCGTCGTATGGCTTGACTGGCTCGATGAAACCAAGTGAGAGAAAAAAATCCTCTACTCTACCGAATACAAAGGTGAAAATTCATAAAAAGAATAATATTCACGGAGATCAAAAAATCCTAATGGCTACTTTGGAATTCAATTGAAAAGGATAAAAGTGACTTGCGTCCAATTTGGATCTTTTTTTCACAGCTCTCTTGTTCGACACCAGTCAGCACAATTGGTAATAACTTGCATTGTGCCATTATTCTCCATTCTAAGTCCCTACACCTCACCATTAACCAAAGACTCGGCTATAAAATCCTATCACTGAAGCATAGGTATTCCTTTACAGTCCTTTCAATTTAACACCATTGTCGTTGAATTGCTGTGTATTTATTTGTATTCTTCGTGTATTTCTTTTCAGGACCAACATTAGTCTGCCTAGTACATAGTACATATTTACATACTACCTGTACAGTACAGTGTACACAACTTCAACATTCAATACGTAAAAGTCTAACTTGTTGGTTCGTAGGCATTTCATGAGTAGTTACTCTGGAGGTTTCGGTTGGTTGAGCTGACGTTGAGTTAGAGCTATCAGTAGGATTCAATATTGAAAGTTTTCAGATACAAATAATGCAGAATAATTTCATGGAATAATCTAATGTACAAGAAACCGTACAGTGAATGCACTTGCATGGATGATTATTGTTGTAACAGTTTCGTTATGCATAACATGCATGCGTCTTTGATCCCCCACTGCTATCTCCTCTGAAGGAAGGACGGAATGGACGAATGTTGGGACGATTGGGAGCTAACGACACATTCTGCACGAGTAAATAGTGGAGGCGTGGCTGGATTTTTCACTGTCGCACCTGGTTTTACCCGAACTATACTCCTAGCATTGCCCCAAGATATTTCCCCGACTACTAACAATGCTAGTCACAGATAAAGCTAAAAGGCATTCAATTCAGTGATCCTTCGGCCATAATTACATGTACATATACTTACTACAGTCAACATTTGCTTACAGCCTCAGCCGTTGTGTTATTACTTTTACTTTTATAGGACTGCTTACCTATGTAAAATAAATATTTGAATGAATTCGTAAAGCAGTGAAACGTATAAAATTGACAATCGTGGGAGGATGGAGGATACATGGAATCCTATCCATGATTGGTGTAATAGACCATCAATATCATCTCATTTTCAACGTCAATCATTACAATACGTTTGGATTGGGATTTGTCAACAATCCAAATCACTACAATGCATTCTTGTAAAAAGATTAAATCAAGCAGAAAAACGAATTACGTACAATAAGTGTTCTGTGTGTACTGCAGTAAGCTGACCTTTTTGCTTAAAGCTTGAGCAAAGTAGACACAATTAGTACAACAGTAGCAGAGCGCTTTTTTTTTGTTGCTGACTGACAAGCTTGACAAGACAAGTTGTCAATGAATTTTTTTACGTCTTTGACTTGTGCATTATGGAAGAATCCAGTCGTAGTCGGTAGCATACCCGAAGGATGTGCAATGCAATGAAAACCTAGGGTATTATTTTTACTTTTTGTTAGTAGTTGTATGGTAGGTCCTGTGAGATCAAAAGTATTCCGGGCTTATTTTTTAAGTGATGCAAACGAGCTCCTTGGCTGAATCTGAAGTTAATGAGGCAACGCTGCCGACGCTTTAGAGTCATTTGGATGAAAATTAAGTTGCCCTATCATCACCACCATTACTTAGCTTAATTGTAAATTGTTTGTGTTAATCGTACTTGTTGGTTAAATTTACCGTGAAATTAAGAATTAGTTTTCAGCCCGGTCTGAGTCCTGGGTATGAAATCATCCAAGGACAGTGAAGTACTATCTTCAACCATTTGGTAATTTATTCAAATTTTCGTCAAATAAATAGTGCAGGACTAGCAACTAATAGCAACAAAAAAAGTAACAGACGTAGTATTAATTTGAAATAAATATTCGGCACTTGCCTATTTAATTTACGAAAATGGGACCGTTTAATGAAATAGTATGAGGAGAGAGCTGGCTGTAAACATTTGATGTAGAATCCTAATATTTATGTATGGATGAATGTCGTTTTGATTAAGTTAGACTTAAGCGTACTGCATACTTACTGGTCTGGATGAGTACGTATGTGTGTGAGTTGAGTCGTTTAGCTCTTCTGTAAGAACTGTAAGTTGTTGACTGGTTCTGGTGATAATCTGAGACGGAATATTATTGGGATGGAGGGTGAAAGCCAAAGGATGAGCAAGGAGAGCAAGTGAGACAGAGAAGTGAGCTCATCGCATCATGGGTTTTTAGGGTTGGGAATCAGGATAAAATATGGGTTGGCGACAAAAACAGACATTCGTTGAGAGTTCATAATGGTTCTAGGATCTTGTCGGACACGCCGATTAATTTGGTAAATTATGTGCCGCAAAAAGATCCATCCAAGTGTCGTGTCTTCCTTTACCACTAATAACCACACCGCACCGCAAACTATAGTCCATAGAATATTCTTAGATACCTAGTTATGTACACTTACTCCATGTGGAGAATTGGGGCCTTTCAAGAATGACGTCATAGAAACCACTTTCAAAAATACTGAAATGTCCAATTTTGCACTTTTTAAACTTCAGTTTTACGTTTCGCTTTTTTCGAAACCGCATATTTTATCTTTTTGTACTTTTTCAAACGTTATTATCATGTCTTTGACCTTTTTAAAAGCTTTTTCTAACTCAAATCGCAGAACATCATATTTGGAAGGTTCCGTACAGCACCAAAGAGCATCTATATAGTATATTGTGATAGCACTGGTATTACATAATTAGCAGTCTTGAGGTTCAATCAATTACTATGCCATACATACTAGTTTTCTTCTGGTATTTACATGTATTAATCCTAGATTAGCCTGTACCTCTACATATAATTGCACGATTATATAACTAACACGTCCATTCTCATTATACTTACTGCTAGCTCGAATAAATGGCGTTGTAAACATACGTATAATAAATCCCAAATTGCCAGTAGCGTATCTACTTTTTGAGAGGTAAGCTTGTTAAACACTGACCTCCACCATAACTGCTGCAAAAATTACAATAATTTTTTAAAACCTAAAATCAAATCTTCTTTGCTGAATCGTTCAAGTTTCAAACAATTGTACAAACCGGTGCGGTGGTGGGGTGTACATAATATTTACTTTAATAAAATTCGGGTTAAAAGTTGAATATCTGTAAGCACTTAACTGGGCAGAAGATTCGTAATTCCTTTACCCTTGGCACATTATTTGTTGGAAAGAAAAGAAGCTTTTAAATTATGACTGTTAGCTGAGCTCCCATGATTAGAATATTAATTAGCGTTTCAATGTGACAAAAACTTTCCCACACATAAGGGCTCCTCTGATTTTTCGATAGACTTTAGATGTCAATATCCATCCATGCATGAGAAATTGCTTCGCTAAGGAGATCAACACGGAGTGACATGCATCTTACAAAGTTACAAGTCAGTCAGTCGGAAGAAATGAACCGGGTCTAAGTGAAAATATCCGTAGAGCTTTGTTCCGAGGGCAACGAATGCAGTCGGCAGATGCAACTTTGAATACGAAATACATATACCAGCAGAGCTCATACAGATTAATACTTTTTCCTATATGTATGTACTAATATCATCTACGTACATGCCTTCCAGTATCTCCACTCTTGTCTTGATTCCTATCGTACACACAGGAACATTGACATATTGCTATTACCCGCGTATGTAAAAAAAAAGAAAAAAAAAATTAATGCTGTCAATAACGAAGTAAGGATTTTCCCCGAGTGCTCTCTGGCTCCGTTCAATGTTTTATACGCAAAGGAACAATTTTTTCTTTGAGACACGCTAACACGCTCGTTGCAACAAACAGCTGAAACGAAATTGACAATTTAAAATTTGTACAAATTAAAAACGGTAGCATTCCTTAAACTCCTTTTTTATATGCTGGCCATAAAGCTATCATCAGTACTCTTTAATTCAGGAACGGAAATTAGGTAATTCTGTCAACGCAAACGCTTTATTGCATTTAGAGAACGTGTATGCATTGCACTGGTATAGGCAGGCTTATAATCAACAGCGTAGTTAGATACCCGAGAACACTACTAGGTACTACAAGTATTTAATTATGTTTTTCTTTGTATACTATCGAACTTTTAGTAAACAAACAGCTTAGGTAGGTGAGTATAGGCATGTCTATAATCACTTTTTTTGTCAGTAAACACCAGCACGTTTTTCTTGCCTTTGTATTTTTTGTTTGTTTTCAATTTAGATATAAAATTTCCTTTAGTTTCACAATTGGGTAGCACGCAGTAACACGCCGGATGGAGCGGAATCAGAAGACGATAATAAAAATGAGCAAATGTGAGTTCGGGTCCCATCCCAGGGAGCCATATGGGCATGTCATAGTAGTGGGCTCTGTACAGTGCGTATAGGTGATAGGTAGTGCGTATACCTACTATCAATTGATCATTAGCAAACGAGAGAGGATTTTGAGTGCCGCTAATGGTGATGATACGTTGTTTCAACGCAAGGGGCTCATTTGGCTCCTTAATTATGGATAACGTACATGACTGCCGTCCATGGAGCACATCTTATTCAACGCTTGTTTACGATAAATTATCCGTCTCTAGTTGAATGTCAGTTGTCAGTTTCCTCGCACCTCACGTGTCTTTCGTGTTCCTCCGTTTTATTTCTATTCAAAGACAGTCGTAGTACGCATAATTTGTATTACGTGGTATCTAGTTTTCAATGTTCAGTCATAATCGCTGTTTTACTGGATGCAACAACATACTGTACGGGTAACTAGTTGTAAAATTACTGTACGCTTGTACATAGGTACCTATATACCACCGGGGGTTTATATGCATGTAGTTGCTTAAATACCTGAAATTCCCCCCACATGCTGTGAATGTCACAGGTTCAAAGTCCTTGTAGAAATGACATGCCCCACTAATCACATTGCAGATGTTTTTGGATGTAAATATTCAATTAAATTCCATTGTAAATGAGGGTGGTTTTTTTTGTCCTTAATTCTATCTAATTTTATTTTTGCCTTCAAGTTTCGGTTTCCGATTCGGATTAGGAGGAGGATATACTAAGCAGCCGAGCTATACAAATATTACAGAGTAGGTATGAAGTAACCTCGATAGAGTGTATGCTATCGAATGTAATTACTTGGTTGGCCCCAAACTCGTGAGTGCAAATGACTCTCAAGTAGCATAGAGGAACCTCACATAATAATATAGATACAGATGATTAGAATAATGGAAAAGTTCACGAGTAAACCAGCCGTTACTAAAAGGAACAAAAAAAATTGATGATCTATCAAAGCTAATTAATATGAAATGATTGATTATGTCCGATTAGTGCCACTATAGTCTCCTGCATATATTCCTCTTTTCAATTTACACGGGCAGATTTTAAGCCCATTAATAAACTGGAGTAAGTGCAGGCTAATCGGTCCAATTAACAAGAATGAAATCAAGGGAGAAAAATGATTAATGATGGATTATTCTCATGATCCATTTGGTTTAGTACAATTAGACTCTTTTGCCCTTAAGTAGGTACGTGTACGCTCAGACTGACTCGTGCCCGCGTATGCATTGTTGTATGAATTCTTTATCCGATTTAGCTATTCACTTGTGCGGTAGGATATGGTGAGGGCAGAATAGAGGGATAAGGGTACAGGACCAGAGTCGTAAAAATAAATCCAGCAGCCTTTTCTCGTGTTGTTTTCCCCCACAATCTCCGATTAATGCTGTGTGTGTGCCACAATTTTTTTATTTGGATGTTCATCCCCTAGTAGGTAAGTTATAGCCCATCGCATCGCATGGTCTGTATATGTACTTCAATATGTATCTGTCTCCAGAGTACAATGGCAATGTTTTTGGTATAGAATCCATGTCTCTCAACCTAAATCCATTGCTGCTGGCTTTATTTTGGCTGCAGTTTGGAATTATACTTACCCCAGGAGCACTGTAAGCACGGGATTAGACATTTAAATACAGTATCAACAAACTCAGTTTTAAAGTGCAGGAAGCTCACCTATTGCATAGATGAAATAAAAAGACGTAATCCATCCAAGAACCTGTTACCACAATCAACAATGGAATAATTGATCAATATCGAACCTCATCTTAGGCAATGCCACCCCGTAGCTCTTTTTAGGCTTATTTCAAGTGTTACAGTAAGTAAAACAATAAAAGATACTGTGTTAAATTATGAGAATCAATGGGCGAAATTGGCACGCTCTCCAAAGTCCGTACTACTGTAAATTCTCTAACAGTTTCCAACGCAATATCATAAACCATGTATTCCATGAATCGTGCATCCGGTAAGAAAATAATGATGAGCTCAAAACAAACAAGAAAAATGATGAACAAAAAAAATGATCATTAATAATAACCGATAAATTCATAGTTTCCTGTGTCTGCGATGACTATAGTTTCACTGTAATTTTCAAAGCGGAATAAATGAAAAACAAATCAAAAGAATCTTCTCACATGTATTTATGCCTCCAACCAAAGTAAAGTGTTCTGATGAGTCTAGATGACAGTTTCACGGTCGATTAAAGTGACACTCAGCTCCCTATAGGTATGTCTGCATTTCCAGTCCTCCCGTCCCAACGCAGTCGTTTATGACACAATGAGTGGGGGTTGGGAGAGGGATAAAGCAGAATGTATAGTATTACTTGGGTTTAGATATTAGCTAGGTCTATTATTACATCTGTAGATCATATTAAATTCAACGTTTATGACTTCACTACATGGCATGGGAGACACAAGAAAGCCCTGAAGTTGTGGTACACACTAAGAAGTATCGAAGTTGGATTTGTATAGTTGTGTGTGTGTGTAGAGTAATAATAGTGTAATGAGAGTCAATGGCAGGGAAAGGAGGGAAGACAAATTGGCCAGAGATGTTAGAATCTTCCTCCATAGGTTTTGTTTCAATGGTTAATATGTGTTCGCTCAACAAAAATATGAGCAATCTTACGAGCACATAATGTACCTATACCTATGTACCAATGTACCTATGCCATACTCATATGTATTTATAATAAACTCTACTTTTGTAAGCTGGGGATACATGGGGAATTTGTGGGTATTGGCACTAGTTGCGGTGGCTGTGCAGTTAAACGGAGGATGAGTCCGGAATCGGATCCAATTCATCTTTGACGAAATGACCTCATACATTTGACATGAGCATTAATTCCAAAATCTCGTTGACACCAATAGACTTGTCGTTATTCTTCTTACTATCATGTAGTAACTAGTAGCACTCACTATCTGTGGTGTGTTAGAATTCTCAGCTTGAGTCTTATTACATAAAAGACGTTGTACGTACATACTTACGGTCGTACTTTACCATACTACACTGCAATGGAACACTCAGGGTGGAAATTATTTCGTAGCATTCGAACTGAATGAATGCAATGCTAATGTATGTAATGTAACGTCTGGGTCTGAACTACAAATAGAGAGTGACTAGAGAGATTCCTGACAAGCGGAAAGGCGAGAAATTCGGTAAAAGTCACAGTTGCGGAACGCCTCTTATTTCTTCGTTCATGACGGGTAGTTTGCAGTTTCATCTTTGCACTCCCTCCTATTTCTTTCTGTGGGCCTTGTCTTCTCCGAGTCAAGTCAAGTCTCAAGACTCAAGGTGTCCCGTTTACTCGAGCATTTCTCTGTAAAGATCCATACGTACCTACCTACTTTTACATACATACATACTAAAAGGGGGGAAGGGTGCATTGCATGGGTACTCAAACCGGGATTCCAAGAGCTCCCAGTCTGGCACTCACCACCTCATTTTCATCCTGACTTATTTATAGGATTAGATTAACTGCCTTCTATTTAACTACTCATGCGGATTATAACGCTCGTTTGTCGCCTTGTATCTTCATTCAATATTCAATGCCAAAACGATTTTGTGTGAACGACGAATGACTTTAAAGTTTAAATATGTGCCTGCCCATGTAGGTACATAATCTTAGTATACATACGTGTACCTAAGTAACACATACATATCTCCGTCCCCTACATTTCTACGTTTAAAAACAATCACTTTTAACTGTAGAACGTTTTTTTGGGATGATTTGGATCCTCTTTCAATCTGTAAGCACAAGTTATCAAAGACTACTTGTCACTTACGCTGATCTTGAGTGTGTACCTAAGTACATACCTAATACAACTGACGTTCCCACACATGGCAGGGCTCCAAAGGTTAATGAAAACGTCATGTGAATATATTTACTCACCGATTCCACGCTAAATTAACGGGTAATGAGCACCAGTTATGGGATAGTAAATTGATCTCCTTTAATAAGGCAAGGCAGCCAATGATCAGCTGTTGAAAAGTATTTTCCAAGTAGTTATTAGTGCATATTGGGGCTGTTTTTCGGAACGAAATTTTTGTAATTGTAAAATTGGGATCGGCGGTCGATTGCTGTTGCATAGTTACCTACCGTAAATGCTCTAATAGGGCCACTGGGGCTCTATTTATAATTGTATGTTGCAGATTGGGGTTCTATTGGAGAGTGGGGCTCTATTAGAGCATTTATGGTAAGTTGCTAAACATTTTGAACCCTAAAATCCGTCAAGTTTGGTCTCTTAAAATGTAGGAAACAAAAGTCAGAAACGAGCACAAATATCCCGTATCAGTTTAGAAAATTTTGGCACAATGATGACATGAAATTGGATTTATAATCCAAAGTGAACAACAGTACGGATGTAGAAAAAAACTAGGTATGCTCACATGGCCAGCAACCCTCATGCCTCACGCACTACAAAATCATCCCTGGCTCGGACAGGTCGTCTGCGGTGGGGTTGAAGTATAGGCGGAGTACCTTAATCTACTTCACATGCATTATATAAATTCGTACCTATTACCTACTGACTAGTCTAATACACAGACAGCCGCATGATACTGTGCATGTGTGAATTGTAAACTGTGGCTGACTTCTGTGTGCATTTCGTCGCGGTAGCTGTAACAATCACAAAATGAGCAATTATGATCTTATCTTCTATCATAAGTCACCAAATCAAGGGTCCCTCCCCATTATATATAATGATTCAATTCTTTCGTGAGCCCTATACACATACATAAAGCGGTCGACTCAACAGTGCAGTGCATTGCTGGGCAAGTATACAGTATACGCGTATACGGTTGCTACTGTTATTGACAGAATTGTAGAAATAATTCTGTTTTTTCAATTCCTGTAAACACGACAGAATCGCAACTGCACTAGGGCACTGCACAGCAGTCAACGGACAATTTACTTGTTTTTGAAATCTCTATTTTTCCTTCTCGACCCTCATGAATAATAGAATTATCCATATCCGCCCAATTACCAGTACCATACCAGTAAGAGTGCAGCCCGTGCGTAGTTGGGTGCATTATCAATTACTACATAGCAATATGTATGTTTATAATACATGTTTATACAGTGATATTATGGGCTACCATTACTTGTATACTCAAATCCTTTTTTATTTCCGTGTGGTATGCATCCGTCATTTGATTTTATCTTCATGGCTCGTAATTTGAAGGATTATGATTATGAGGATCGGGTAATATTTAATACAGATAGCAACAAGGAAGACTCCCATCCATAAAAAACTCATGTCTGTAGTATAGTAGGCCTGTATCCTAACCACGCTTTACCAACATATCTTTACTACATACTTCTTCTGTACCATGGTTCTTATTTGGGCAATGTACCAGCTACTAGGACACTTAGTGCGATTCAATCCAACCGCGGTGACCACAACCGCAGTACATATAGTGGAGTGGGTTGGGTTTGGGTAAATGGTTGTGGTAAAAAATGGGCAATCGTTTACATTAAATGAGTGTACAAAGGATTTCCTTACTTTTGAAATTGTATTACAATTACTGGAGCAATGGCTTGGAATCGGTCAGATTCGTACGTTTATTGCTTATTATCATATCATAAGCTGTACTTTGTCGATACGGGGCAAGTTTTCGTTGTGGGAACCATTTCCCTAAATTGCAAACTTAATATACAATCTTTTTTAGGGTTGGTTTTGGTTTTTTTTTTCGATGCGATGCGATGTAGGTACGCCAATTGAAGCTACATATGTAGGTAGTGCAATACGTATGTGAACTGTTATTCGTGCATTAAAACGCTAGCATTTTTGACCATATAATACATATTTCTATGACGTTATTAGAAAGATTTCTGTTTTCAGAGCCAAGTTAGGAGCCTGCCTTCCGAAAATAATAAACCACCACCGCACCGCACCGTTCCGTTGTTGGGGCGGCCTCCATGCTATTTACAACCCAGTAAGCTTATTGAAATCGAAGTGATGAATGAATTGATTCAATTTTCCGGCGTTTGAACATTTTAGTTATTGCAGTAATGATGAAGTGATAAAAATTTTGTGAAATGAGCTAACTCCACCTCCAATGAATTATGTATGAAACTATCAAAAATTGGTGACCGTATTTTATTGGATTAATAAAAAAAATCAATCTCACAACTTTTTCAGCTTCGGTTTTGGGCAGGCGTATCGTTTGTGCTCCATCTCCTCGATATACCGGGCTGCCCGGCTCTATGTACATGTTTTTATCGTCTGCATACTGCATTACATTGCGTCTAATACTGTTGTACACATGGCATTGTTGTACCTGCGTTTTGTACAATTTCTAGGATGCTAGTTGCCGTAAATTCTCTACTATTTTTTTAAATTAGCAATACACTGCAGATGACATGTAACTGAGATTGGGAATATGAATTCATTGCCGACGGGTTTCTGGCTGAACATAATTTGTACTATCTTTTGGTGGCTTTGTGTTTATAAATCCATAAATTTAATGTAGAAATTCGGTACCAATTACAGTTGTTCTGTAGCATTTTTTGTTAGTTTTATTTTTGTCGTAAAGTTTTGTAGGTAGAGAACACACGAGATGGCTGCCCACTTTTTTACGTGGGTGTAGTAACAACGCAACGTTGGTGGTGCGTATATCCATAATCAGAAAAGCAGCCACGGAAGGAACTTACTGCATTAATTAGACTATTCATTACGTTGAATTGATGTAACGTGCTTTTACAAAAACTATAGAGGAAAAATCAAAGGCTATGCGCGTATTTCAGAGCAATTATTACCGTCCTTTATTACAAGGTAACATTGAAGCAGTTCATCAGACAGAGACAGCATACCAGGGGCACCTTTAGCCTTTGAAGTGACTGTTTATCGTAAACCAATATTTCAAACAAATCTTAGTGACCTATGTACATATATATGTGGGTTGCATGCAAAGATGTAAATCAAGGTCCTATTACAATAATAATTAAAGGCCGCACTCGCCATCAACGACTCCCCCTTGAAATTATGTAATTTTAAAGGGAAAATACAATGGGTTAACTGCAACAACCAAGAGTCATAACACTTGAAATCAAAAAAAAATAAAAATCCTGTATTAAATGAATATGCTTATAATAAAGCTCAGGTACGCATGGAAGGGAAGAAGAAAGGCATAAGTTGGGGGAGCTGGAGGTTTGAACACTCAT
Source organism: Dicyrtoma fusca (assembly GCA_034695205.1). Classification (NCBI taxonomy): domain Eukaryota; kingdom Metazoa; phylum Arthropoda; class Collembola; order Symphypleona; family Dicyrtomidae; genus Dicyrtoma; species Dicyrtoma fusca. Next base: position 25,744 of record JAQFZC010000687.1, on the reverse strand, counting down.
GATTTGAACTGCGTGCAAATTTTCTCCGCCCTTTCAAAACACACCGACTCAATTAAGCCATGCAAACAGGAAATATCGAAATAGCTCCAAATTTTCTACATGCCGCCAAAATTACTTTGTCGCTGTATCAATCGGAGGCAGACTATAACGAGAAAGGCGAAAAAGGTAACGAACGATACAAAAAGTCTTGCCGAATAAATCTGTTGGTTGATGTTGATACACATATATCCGTAAAGTAATGATTTTAGTCTTGATTGCCGTAGTCTTAGTCTTATTAGACTTGCAGTTTCATGGTAATTAAGTAACCATTTTAATTTTGAGCTTTCATGAAAATAAAAGTTGAGAAAATGCCACTTGAATCTAGTAGAATCTGGAGCTGGATCCCCTTTTATCATCAACTTCCTACGCCAATTGACGCCATGAAAGCGAGAATTTCCGGAACATGCTCAAAGATTAACTGTGCAGAACAAAGTGGAGTTCCTATTATATTATTTAGCTTTGAAAAGCGACATTATAATACACCTATGCACATACCTATATATGTATGTGCACTATGCATCTGCCCCATAGCAGTTAGACTTTATTTTGTATCAAAATCGACTTGGACGTGATGGAGAGTTATTACAATGCTATTTTGTCATATTATACACCCTGACGAAATTCCTTTTAAAATTTAATAGGAAATAATAATGATGATGACAGGATGGCAATAATTATGCAGATTTGATGGTTTTAATTGAGTTAGTTAAATTGTTTCTCAACCGTTACGTTCTGATATTTGAATTTCATTTTCAAAGGGAAGTGGGTAGTGAGTCTACAATGTACCTATATAATACAGTAATAGTGTAAAATGTACATATCTAGGTATAATGTCTATCGTGTTCGTCATCATCATAAGTCACCAGATCCATATCTTGATAGCATGGCTACCATCCTATCCTCCATGACATATACTATCTATAGGCATTCTTGAAAAGGCGAACGACAAAGGACTATTATTCCATTAAATTGGTTCGTTTGCCTTAGCGCCCTTGTTGGCATGCATCAATTAGTGAGTTAGCAGTGGATGAGTGCGGAGCGGCGGCATGGCGGACGTTTTATTGTATCAGTCTTCTATGATGAGCCAACTTTATTTACATTATAATGTATAATCAAGTCTCATTTCATCCATGCATACATTAAATCCATAGATTACACTGATATATGAATCTGAGAGCAACCCAAGGAACTAATCGTGAACTTGAGTGATAAAACTATGTATAATAATTAGTATATGTACAACGCGAGATAGGGCCAGTAAAGCCCTGATAGACAGCCTCGCCTTCTCTACACTCCACACTGCACACTGGACTGGTTTGGTTTGACAATAATATTAAAAAAAAAGTATGCGAATCCGAAAACGGTTTTGGTTAGAACATGACATTTCCATTTGTGACAGTTTCTTTGTTATTCAAATCAGTTTTGGGAAAGGCAGAGAGCGAGAGAGAGAGTAGGGCTCTTTCAAAATTTATCCAAATTCAAATCCAAAAGGCCAATAGCTCTCAAGTTGGCCTTGTTGGCATATTATCGTTGGGAGTTGTTGTTTCCAGTTTCCAGGAGCGTTGACTGTATGTACTGTGCATAATAGCGTGCTGAGATTTCCGTGATATGATTTCTACGATTGTTTAGACACGGTTATACCGTATGATCTCCTATACAGTTAAATCATATGATATGTGATAATCATATTATAATTCGAGTGCTCAAACAATCCCTGATTTTGACTGACACATTTAGTCTCCAACCAACTGAGAGTTTTCCCCACTTGAAACTTGATCGAGAGTGAATGCTAAAGTGAAGGAGTCGGGAAATGTTTGGACTTTTGGGACTTTCTGTCTGTCGTTGAAATATGAATGAAATGAAATGATATTATTATGTGTGACTGCATGAGCTTTCTCGAGACTCATAATCATTGTATCACACCTCGATTAGCCTTTCACGCTCATATTATGTATGTATCTGTCTACAGGGGATGATGCCCTACAGGGTGACACCCTGCCAAAATCCAGACATAACTATGTACACACACTTGACATGCCCATTGTGTCGAAAACACCAGGTCGTGCATACGTATAGTGTGCATAGGATGAATTTTTACTATAAGAAACGAACCAGTGTGCAGTGAGCAGTGGTGTATTCTGTACCGCATTGAATTTTACTTCGGAGACAAGTTTAGGAGCTATAAGTTGCTGTACCTATGTAAGCTTTGGTTTGGTATGTACTTATTTATGTATATTCTTTGATTTTGTTGTATGAGATTGAGATGATCACTTTAGAAGCGGCTGACATAACAAAAGCAGAACAAAGCCATGGCATCGCCATTCCCATTCTAGTTTGCGCGCAAACTGTTGACAAGTTGACATTTTGACAGCCGTGGCCAATTTTTTTTTACGCTTAAGTATTTGCTTATTTTTATATTCTAATGATTGTTTTAAAGCCACCCCACAGCACAGCACAGCACAGCAGCAGCGGTAGCAATTGAGTCAGGAGGAATAAATTATTTGTCGATTGCGCCTTCCTTCTTGTTTAGATGCTTCTTGTGTAGAAAAAATTAAATTTGAATTTGAATGGTCCACTGTTTAGGACAAATTTGCATAATTTTTGTACGAACCCAACGGCTAGATTCTTGATTTAGTAACAACTGAAAAGATGAATGCATAAATATTTTCAGTCCCATTTCTGGTTGAATGAACTACTTACTGTACAACAAATATTTGTAAAAACAACAACAATAAAAAACGAGTTTATTAAAATCACATTGGATTACTATTTCTCCTCCTACTGTGTATTTGAGGCAGCTGAATTATCTGGATTACATAAAATGAGTCAAACTTTTAAATAAATTAAGGGGTGATTGCAGATAATACCTAAAGTTATATGACTATTTACTAAAAAGTATATTTGTATTCAGTTTGAATTTCACTGTTGTTCCCCATTTCGATAGAATTCGATTATTGTAGGTAAGAATACTAAAAAGCCAATTACTAGTACGAAGGGTGACATCAGGATTGGAATGAGCATCGGAGATAGTATAACAAAGGCCGTCCCTAAGGCAAACCAACTTATCCCAACACTAGGCTTAGTTCCTGGATGACCGTCAGTTCTAAGGAATTCAATAATGTCACGAATGGCGTCTCGTATTTTTTCAAATCTCTTGATCAATTTCTCGTCTTGCTTATTCTCTAATGTACTTGATTGGGATGACTTGGTGTGGTACGGTGAGGCGGTTGGGGAGCCAGTTGTCCCTTTAAATTTAAAATAGTATTATACATAAGTATAGTTCAAGTTACTTTTAAATTCAAAATAAAAACAGATTGCGATGGATTAAAGATACAAAAATAATTACCATAACTAATTTGCGTATATTTCACTGCATTATCAGGGTAGGGCAACTGATGGTCTCTTTCCGAGTCTGATAAAAAATGTTCCACGGACGCTTGTCGTTTGATAGGACTGGATGTCGGTATGAATTTTTTGGCGTAATTTGAATCTGACTCATCCGAGGCCATTACTCTCCAAGAAAGGCAACACACCAGAAGAAACACACCAGCACAAATAATATTCACCTTCCGCATTCCCATTTACCTACCTTTTTATCCGTACTAACTTTAAATTAACTGTGATCAAATGCAATTTAATAGAATCTGATGGCTTGGTAAATTTTTGCTGTAAAGTCTTATTAATTCAGAAGAATTTATCTCATTTTCGTAAGACTAACTAGTAAGACACGGAAAGTAGATACACCTAGGTCCATTAAATTCTAACAATAGACTGTTTTAAAAGAGATTTGGATCTTTTTCAAACTTCTTTGCAGGAGAGTCCAAAACAATCAAAGATGTATTAGCGATAGTTGCTACTACTAGGTCACGTTGAAACTCTGTCATAGTACTGCTATGAATGTGTCTCTTATTAATCCCTCACGTCATTCAGCTGTCCGAAAAACTGCTAATAACAATGTCAACTTGGTGATATCTGTATGTACCTATGCATTCGTTGCTTTACTACTACTTACGGTACATGCATCTGTCTGTACTGTAAAATACGCATGGAACTTTTGATTGACACTTGAAAAAATCAATAAAGAAAAATAAATATAAGTAATTTCAAGTGTGGCATGTCCAGTTGCTCATACTTTGCTCCTTGCGCTATAAGACATATTGCTCGTCGTTTAATTTTCAGGTGCTAACATCAAAACTTATTTGCAATTCAATGGGAACTTTCCGTAATTCGGTGCTAATAAGGAAATGTCTAATCTAAAGTTCATGGCTCACCCACTGAACTTACACCAAAGACGTTGGTAGAAGTACATACATACTTAACTAAAATATGTTGAAATGCTCAGCTTACTGTTTTGTCTCATGCATGTATGTATAACAAAATAACAAATGTATATACCTACATAGGCAGTAGTATGAGTTAACAAGTAGGTCATAGGCCCTGACACTGTTACTGATACTCATAATGATATCCCAGCATTCCCTCGTCCATTCCCCCAACTAAAGAATATATTTAAAATTTCCATTTACATTAAATTCTTTCTGAATTACCAAGTTGTTTGTTCAACTAGTTGTCAGATAGCACCGGTCAATTTCAGTAAGAGTTATTAATTCGAAAACTAACTACTAGTACAACAGCTGGCAGAGCAGTTTCAGTCGGAGTCGGAATGTGCATGACAGATAAGCAATACTAAACTGAATGGACCCCATAAGCTTTGATTGAAATGGCCTGAAATGTAAGGAAGTTGAATTTTTGTATGCAGATTGCAGATCTTTATGGTACATAGCAGGAATTTGCTGATGAGCAGAGGGAAATACCTGAGGTTCCAGTACCATGGAGAGTTGTGTTCTAAAAATCTAGCGATCTGAAAAATATGCAGAAACTTGACACGTTTCGCATACCTAATTCCTTCGTTTCATAAAAATAGAAATGATAAGACGATTTTGTACGCCATAGGCTCGTAATTTGTTGTACCTGTAAATTGTAAACATACCTAGGTAGGTAAGTATCCGTAACTCCGTTTTATCTCGAACGTAGTAGGTACCTAGGTACTTTAGTAGTAGTAGCCAAAACCTAATTTTACATAACCGAAGTTGACTATGGATAATGGACATTTTGGTCATCCGATTATCCGTGCCTTCCCGTTCTAACAATCTTTGTTCCTTGTATTTAATTGGCTTAAGCCGTGGTGTATAAAAAGGGACTCCAGCGCCCTTGGAAATTCAGAAAGCTTCTTGGACTTATACGACTAACAACTCGATTTAATTCTTTTTTTGAAATTTGTATACCGGTATTTACTTTGTCAGTAGCGCTACTGTCAACTTCTATTCCACAACCTTTTTGACATTAATATTTTTGAAGTTTCGTTAAACGAATTCTAGAATTCTCAAAATGAATTTAGTCAAGGTAGGTGTATTTTTCATATTTCTAAGCTTTCTTGATTCATTAATTCTTGCGTTTAAGTTTGGGGGAAGAAAGCATTGGAATCTGGTGTGATGTGTGTGAATAATACTAATTATTTCATTGATTTTTGTTTCTTGTTCTTTCCAGTTAATCGTTCTGATCCTCATCTCGGTCACCTGCGGAGTGCTTTCTGTACCAGTGTCAGTGCCTCGCCCTTCAGATGAATCGAAGTTTCTTGCCAATCCACGACCCGGTAAGGCAGTGCTTGATGGAAAGGTCCCATTGAACAATCCATCAACAAGGTCAGCTACGGATCCTGCCGATGGAGACCTGGAGACTTCTGAGACTTTCATTGGACTCTATGGCGGCTGGGGTGGATTAGGATGGGGAGGTTATGGAGGTTATGGTGGCTACGGTTACCCCTACGGAGGTTACGGCGGTTATGGAGGCTTTGGCGGCCACCCATATGGAGGCTACGGTTTTTATGGTTAAATGTAAGTTAATTTCTAGACCTCAATTACTAGCTCTAGTCTTTATAATTAATTAATTTTTTACGTTTATAAGCTTGATTTGTCGTTTTTTGAAGTTTTAAACTTTGCTTTCAATTTTTACATTTTTTGAAGCTATAATTATTATAGTATTTGCATAGTAAGTATCAAGTGTGTGGAGTTGACTTTGAAATTATACCCATTCAAAATTATAAAGCAAATTTTAAGTATCTTCTGTTTGTTTTTTTTTTATTTATTTTAGATGCAAGTATTTGACCCGTACTCCTTACTTTTGACGCCGCTCGTTACTTCCGCATCTAACTTCAATCGCCTTCTCCCCCCTCGTCTTCCCTGTTATTCCTTGCTGTTCATCTTTCTGCTTTCCTCAAGATTCTTCGTTTCTTCTTAAAGGTTCCACGACTGAGGCCGCTGTGTGGCCGTCTTGACTTTTTATTATTTATTTTAATGACGCTTTCTTGTGTTAATCTATACCTTTGTTTGTTTTAATTGCGTCTAGTTTTGCAACTTATTGTACTATACTAACTTGCAACGCGTATCAACTTTTTGTTTGTTATTTTACCCTTTTTTTAACTTTCTCGCTTGGAAACCAGTCAGATCGTTTGACTGTCATCGTTATTCGCATTTTTGTGTGTTCGCCTTTTTATTGACACTTCCATTAAGTACAAAACTGAATTGAACATATTGTTTTTGCCAATTGACTTTTTAACTTTTTTTAGACGCTAATTTGTCTAATACATGATTACGAATTCGAGTAATAAAAATATGCTATTCTACGCGTAATCATATAATATCTGTGTATTTGTTGGATTCTTTCAGCATTGTATGAGCACATGTATTAAGTTTTATTTCATATTTTTCATTTACGATAGCTTACTTTTGATAGCCGATAGCTTTCATCGTCTCGTCCATTACTTATTTTCATGACTTTCATCACCTAGACCAAAATAATAGATAAAATAAAACTCATAACTGGATAGTTGCTTTGATCCAATCACAATAGGATCCATAAACATGAACATTTCATCTTAATAAGTTTGAATCTCCACCTTTAGCATTTAATAAGCTTTATTTTATTTTCAATGCAGTATACAGGCACAACTAGGAGACTGGAAATAGAAATTAGTTTGAAACAAATTCATCTAACTGCATAAAGCAAAACTTCAATTACTGCTTTAAACCTATTTCTACATTGGTACCTAATAATAATGTTTTTTCATATAAGTATTTCAATCACTTTCCTTTTTAAACGAAAATAGTTTGCTGTTAACTTACTTTAAATATCATGCTTTAAAATAAGGTTTCATTTTTAATTTCAGCTATTATACTTTTACACTGACTATCTGTAAATAAGTTTAATGGTTTTTGTACACTTGTATGATTTTGATTAAAGGAGCAAATGGAAAGTTTAGTTAGACTTGAAGCAAAGTATTTTGTTTCATTTCTTTATTCAAAAATATAACATTTAATTTAATTTGAAAGTACATGTACAAGAGTCATACTCATATAAAAGTCACAAAGTCAGATAAATTGAAAAAGTACCGGTAACAACGTCTGTAAAATAGGTTTTCAAAAGTAAATATATCCAGTAAGTATTTTGAAGCTGTGTTTGTGTTGGTCACTTAGTGATAGTAAAATGTTGATTGTGAAATGGAAAATTCGATAGAACACAAAGTGTAAATGTGTCAGAAGTCAGAAGTACAAAAATGTTTTAAGAGAGTCCGTGTACAAATATCAGTATTTAGGGTCAACTGGGTCAAGTGTGTTGTATTAATGGTCCTGCCATTGCATCGCCTCGCTGGCACCTCGCCTTTTGTCTCAAGTCGTCAATATTCCGTCGTGTATGGCTTGTGTGGCTGCGTATTTGTTCTATAGTTTAAAGTATCGTAGTAGTTTATAACAGTAAATATATTATACTGTGTAATTTTGTATATTTGAGCTAAACTACCATTGTCATAAGTTTTGTTTTTGTCCTTGTAAGAATAAACAGTAATTAACTTCCTATCAATATAAAATATATAACAAGTTTAACAGAATAAATTAATTAAACGATAACAAATTAATATTCACTACCTACTGTCATTGAATGTTTAAAATAAGTTAAAGAGGTCACAAAGTCACAAGTCCCTGCCGTTTATTGTATGTTCTGGCGTGTAGTGTCGGTTCTGCGTTTTGTCGGTTCAAGTCGAAAGTCCGGATCAGTGTAGCGTAGTGATCGGGGGTCGCAGTCATTACGTCGTAGTAAGTAATCATTGTTAAACGTCCAAGGTCACGAAAAGTTATTATATTTTAGCATCTAATTGACGTTCTATATTCAACAGTTATTGTTTCTTTGAATTTACAGCTCGGCTTGTTCCACTTGCTCTAGATCCCGTCTTCTTGCTAGGTGTAAGATAAGAACGGATTTTTTGAAGAGGGAAAGTGAATGTTGAGCAGCTGTACTGACTGCAACTTGAACTGCCACGAGCAGTTTTGACAGATTTGGAAATTCTGTGAAACCATTTAGTGTTGTAGCTTTCCAGTTTCCTGTACACAAAAATGTAATGGGATATGTATAATTAATACAGGTACCAATATCAATGTATAAATGTACTTTCAATCTTTCAATTGAATCATAACTAATTTAAAATTTGGAATTAATTTTACCTGTCGACCCATTCGTCGGGGACGTAGCTTTTCGCCAACCTTGCAATTTCGCAGGAGACCCTTTCAACGCACTGATCACTTTGCAGGACCGATCTGGCTAAATTCATCGTGGTTTCGACTGGGGACCAGAGACCACCACCACCAGCACTTCTCCTGCAGTTCCCACCCGGACAAATAACGGGGATTGGGATCAATAAAATAATTAGAACAACAAGGGCTATTCCTAAAGAAATCAGGGGAAGCAAGATGGGAGCTAGAAGAAGCCCTTTAAGCCATCCAGCCTTTTTTCCTATTAGAACTCCTTTGAGGCCACCTCCTAGGCCACCGCCGAGAGCACCACCGATTCCTCCAAGTCCATCCATGCCCATGTCACCGAATCCTCCTGAATCCATCATGGGAGGTTGCTGATCATTATCTTTCATTCCCAGTCCAAACATGTCAAGTATATCGGAGATTGCTGAAGTTACACCACCCAAGATTCCATCATCGCCACCTCCGCCACCACCACCACCACCTTGTCCAAGATTGAAGAGCTGACCAAGATCCTGCTTACCTGGGTAATTCATGAAATCAAAACATTTCTATATAGTATGTCGAACGTATTAATTATGTATATTTATATAGCTTCCAATTCCTCCATAATATGTACTTTATACTGTACACTCAACTTACCTAATGGATACTGGGCTGTTTGTTGTGGATAATAGGTGTTGTAATAATACTGTGGCTGAGGCTGTGTTGGAGCCACTTGCTGACTCGGATTTGAATACTGGTAATAGGCCCCCCGTAGTGACTCTTGTCCTGTGCCGGAGCCATAATTGCTGAACGCTTGTTGCTGTTGTTGTTGCTGCTGCTGCTGCTGTTGTTGTTGTTGTTGTTGGTACGAATTGTAGTTTTGGACGTCAGCAGCGTTGACCTGCCCGGTGTTTGCAACCCCCACATTGCTGTTACTCGTCTGACTCGCAGCGGCTTGATAGACTCCTTGTTGCTGGATATTTCCAGGCAAAGAATGCGTATCCGTGTTATGAGTTTTGAGTGACTGTGATCCGTGCTCACTGACAAGTGCCACGAGAAGCACCGTAAATACTAGATAGATTTTCATTTGAATTACGAATTAGTTTAGGTCACCTTTCCACCATTAAAGTATAAATTCACTATGAAATTTTGAGCTTCGACGGATGAAAATGTTCCTACTGTAAAAAATAGTATCGTAACAGTCCACACTAGTAAGAGGTAAAAGATGAAGGTAGTACTCAGGCAACCATCCCAGGTGAAAAGAAGATGAGGACAGTAAGAAATCGAAAGACAGAATGAAGATCAAGTTGAGTTTGACTTCCGTTTTTAAATAGTTTACCAAAGAAATCGAATGACCCACTAATTCCAAATTCTGAAACACTGCGTCCGGTACTTCTTTTCTTGTAAATGATCCTTATTTCTCCTTCACCTTTAAATGTAACCAAGACAAATTCATGATACATGTCCATAATCAAAATTAACATAACAGTAGAGTATCCATTTCTGTCTCGCACACTCACTCAGTCTCACAAGTCCCCCTTTCAATTCACGAGACAGTAGACAGTCAGGTCTTTCAATAGAATCCTTGCCCTTTTGCCAAAAAATGTACATGGCATGGCAAAGGCTAAGGTCTAAATGGCTGTTTAATTAACACGTATAAGTAAATGATAATTAAACAGTTTGTTTTGTTGACACTCATTCATAACAAAGGATTGAAGTCGGGACCCGCTAATGTACATACAGGTACGTATGTGGCTATTGTTGGCCACATCGTAAGTACGCAAATGTCCATATATATACATGCAGATACTATACTATCTATACATTTTTAAATAAAAACAAATATAGAACTAGAACGGTACTGAAGGTAGCAAATAGCTGGCCACGCTAATGTATCTAGGTATATTTAAAAATTCTAAGTGCAAGCCCGTAAAAACATCATTGGAAAAATGACAGACATACCACAAACTTATATCAATTAATATATAGCATCGGAAATCAAATTGATTTAGCATATTTATTGATTTCCAGTACTGTTTGATGCACACTACAACAACATGAGAGGAACCAGGTTAGTAGAGTAGGAATCGGAGAGTGTCGTTGACTTGATTAGTACATTTTAAATGAATACTGATGAATTCAGTATTCAATTTTACATTCCCTTAAAAAAGACGTAGATGCTTCGCGAAAATAGAATAATACACAAAAGAATTAAGTTCGTCTAATTACTAAAAACGCTTTCTAGTTTCAATCTCGAAATATTTTGCAGCTGTCTGAATCCGGGATAAAAATTCCTGGCATTTTTATGGAAATGAGTTATGCATATTTTCAGTATTTAGGCATGTCGGTAGTTTAAAAATAAACCAAGAAGCGTACAGTAAGTCTTTTACCTCAAGTTAACGAAGCGGAACAAAGTTATAATATTTAATCGAACTCAGACAAAACTACCTACCAACGCAACGTAGTTAAATGAAATACTTAAGTCTAGCCATCTTTCCCATTACACTTGTGGCGCGTACAAATATCTACCTAAATGTAGGTATAGGTAATTGAATTAAACTTTATGTACGACCTTGATTATAGGTGCATTGCCTTTGCTTTGCCTTAATTGCCTTCATTCTAAATATCAGCGCAACGTACTAGTATACCTAGGTAGGTACTTGCAAACTTGCCATGGCAACAAATTGGGGGAAAGCGAGAGACTACTGCGATGGACGGAAAGGATGGACCCAGGGAGAAATGCAGCATAACTGTGCTGCATAACGATTTGTTGCTGTCGACCTGTCGACTGTTTGATCAAATAAAATCAATTTTTCCGTTTTTCAAAACCCAACTTATGAAGATTTTTGACGGGTTTTTGACTTCAAACTAATTCAAAATTCAACCGTCTACAGTCAACCAGAACAGAACCACTACACTGTCACCAGTCACCAGTACCAGCTACTCTTTCTGTATTTCTGTTATTCTGTTCCTGCTTGTCTTTTGTCTCCCGTATTAAACTACGAACTACCAGTTCCCGGCTCCCGGCTCCCGAACATCAAACTCCCGAGACCCGAAGCCTGGCCGCATCAAAAAACCACATGTGAGATTTTTCCTATTTTTTCTAACATTAAAACTTATAACATTATATCATCAAATGTCAAAGCAAAACTATATAAATACAAAACTGCACGAATTAAGAGCCATTTATTTAATTAAAAGTTACCACAAACAACTTTTTAAACCATAGGAAACGCAGGAACTACACACATTACACATGTTTGCGTTGCACAGCAGTTATGCAGTTTGCTTTTGCTTGCAATATAATAGTTTGATTTGTATTATTTTGTATTAATATTCGCTGAAGTTGGTGTGGTTCAGTGTAATCGTGGCATTCAACATGGACAAACTTACTAAAGACGATCAGACGTTTCTCCACGAAATCAGGCAAAATGCTTTACTAGAACGTGAGGAAGCCTATCATAAGATGAATTTAGAATTAGAGAAAAAAACGTCTTCCATTATAGAAAAAATTGAAAAATACTCGGTAAGCGTGTTTATTTATTATGCTATTTACTGTTAATACGGGATATATTTTGGCCACAGTTGGGTCAATGTATGTACATGGCTATATTCTTTTTGTGTTTTACATTTTATATGTACCTACATCATACTTGATGTAGGCTTCACGGAAACAGTCTCGGAGGACGGTGCAAGATTGTCTCAAAGCAATACCTGGAATACTTGACATGACAGTGGAAGGAGGGGGAGGGGACAGTAATACCAATACCAGCTACGGTGAACAACCCGATTGTGAACTGGATCAGACAGATCCGACATCCGATAAAGATCAGAGCTTAAATACAAGTAAAACGGATAGTTTTGAACTCATTACATTATTCAAAGGAGGAGGAGACTTTGACTTGAAGTAAGATGATTTTATTATTTAATTTGACTGTGAATTTGTGGCTATGATATAGTGCCAATATTTATACTTTGTACCGTACTAATACGGTTTAACAAGTCTTAAAAATCACATTGCTTGATTCTTAATGCACCCGCTTTTAATTAACCTAACCAGGCGAACACGCAGTGCAATGTCCACCTCATCAATGCCACCATCCACAGCCAAAAAGTTACCAAATGGCAGGAGCAACAGTTCAATTTCCCCATCGTCTATGTGTCTCGCGCTTGCCCCAGGGGACTCCTGCACTGATTTAACTGCATCGGAGCTAAGGCACCAAAGCCGTCTCCAGAAAGCAACCGAATCTGTGGTCAACTGTTTACAGTCAAAGTTGGTTAATCATGAGGCTCGTCTTACGGAGTTGCATCTCCAGCACCGTCAGAAAGTTAGATCAAAGTTTGCATTTGCTATATAGCTATAGATAGAATAATAATTGCTGTAAAATTAATCACACGTAAATATTAACTGACCTATTGTGAATAGGTAAGTAAATTGAAAATTGAAAATTGGTTTATTATTGATTGTCTAATTTGTTTACATAAATCAGATTCAAGAGAACACCATGCTAGAATCAAAAGTTAAGGCTTTAGAAGACGGCCGAGAAAGGTTGCTAAGAACTACTAGCTCACTACAAGCAGCACTGGATAAACAATCCAAGATGATTGAATCTTGCAAGACTAGTGCCGGTACAAAGTCTCAGATCGTGGAGTCTATGAAAAAAGTTCGTTTAATTTTGTGCCTGTAGACCTATAGTCATAATATAGTGCTCATCTGGGAAAGTTTTGTGTATAATGGATAGCACACTGCTTCATTCATGAAGACAAAAGTTTATTTTGAATTTTATTAAGTTGAGCTACATAGCATATCTGCAACCTTCAACCCAACCCAACTACTGAAGCAAAAGATAATATGACAAAAAATCCGTATGTTCAATACCAAAATTAAATGCAGTGTGGGCGAATGCAATTTGCAGATTGACTATTCGGCTCACAATCAGTACTATATAATATTACACAGGTTTAAATTGTCCATTCCCACCGTAAAAACGAGTGTGCTCTACCCGTAGGGCCCTTAGGAACGATTTTTCATAAAGCAGAAAGATCATTGTAAAAAGTTGGTAAATAAAAAAAACGTCGGTTTAGAATTTTATTTAAAAGGGGTTGATACATACTTAGTGCCTCTAGAATTATTTGAAATTAAATAACTTGTATCCCTAAGATAAGGTCGGTTATTTTATAACTTGGATTTTGGATAGGTATGCTTTTGTCGGGTTCGCTTTAACTTGTCATTGTTAAAACTGTAAATACCTAAACGAGTACGGATGAAACTAATATGCTGATCCTAATTAATTTGTATTCTTTGGGCAGGAAATCGATGTTTTGAAACGGGAACAGAAGCAAAATAATGCACAAGTTCAGTCCTTGCAAACACGATTAAACCGAACTACGGAAGAAAATGAACGTCTGAAGGCTCAAAATAAATCTGTTACTCTTCACTTAAGGGTACTAATCTTGCAATTGTCGTTCAAACTTTCGACATAATAAATAATAAGTTTAAGGCTTAATTTATTCATAGATGTTGCTTATAAGCATGAACTTTATTCTGCAGGAAGTACAGACTGAAAGCCGTTCAAAATGCGAAGAACTAAATCAGAGAATTGGAAGCTTAGAACAAGAGCGTGCGCTACTAAGTACTACTGTTGCCAGGCAATCTCATCTTTTGAGAAATATGTCTCATCAAAAAGTAATTTTAGAAAGAATTATTTATCGAAGTTCTCCCAATTTTCAATTAATTGATTTAACAAACAATATGAACGAAAATGAAAATTCCATACAGCCGCTGACTACTGACGAAATGACTCAATAGACTGAAAGTGTTTTAAAGTTCGTATATTTGACTTTTGTAAAATGTTCCTTCCAGCGTTCGTCCGAAGAAAAGAAATTATTCTAATAGGTGTGCGTAATGGAACGTGTGGACATATAAACCAGAACCTATTTCTCCTTTCCTGACTGTCCTAAATTCCTATCAAAGAGATTCGTTACATCAGCTCAATTTTGTGTGAAAATTATTTATGAACACGATGACTTTATGAGTTTATGCAATGTTTTGTGTTTAAGTGTAATATAGACACTTATATAGGTATGCAGTATAGTATAGTAGCAGTAGTATGCACTATTATATGTCTACACATCTTAGCGTCTACTAATCTACTAGCATTGCACGTACGAAATGCAGGTCAAGCAGGAACTGAAACCTGATCCCTGTGTCGTAGAGAAGGAATAAAATCGAATACAACAAATGAATGAAATGAAGAGATATATATTTCTTCTGATGATTCCTATGAAAAATAATTTAATGGTTAGTTACAATAATTGTTTTTTACGACATTTTTATAAACAATTATTTCAAAACTGAAACTTAACTGAAAACTACACAAGATTTACTCATAATTATATTTAAGTAATATTATTTACAGCACGCATTACATTACACGCATTTTTCGAAACCCAGAATGTAAAGGTAGATTGTAATACTATAACTCTTTATTTAAAAAATTATTAATGGACTTGGATAAAAACAAAGCATTTCACTTTTATCAAACTCAGGGAAATAGCAAATAGCATAGTACGCATGTCACCTAGATATATTATTTAAATTGAAGGTTTATTATACCGAATTCATATATCAATTAACTTTACAATACGTTGATTACATTTAGGCATACAACTAAAGATCATCGCTTGTCACTCAGAAATTGTATTCGGTTCTATAGATAACAAAATTCACGTTAAACAACAGCATTCAAATAATAATTCCCTTAAATCTTTCTCTTTCGCACTAGTTTCGAATTTCAAAACTTACGATTCGAACGAATAATTACAAAATAATGTTAAGCCAGGTAGGAATAAGTGTCTTTTTGACCATCAGTTCGTTCAAGGTATTCTTTCTCGATCAAAATGTCAATACATTTCTGAAATATAAACAAAACATGTTTATCATTACTATTTGCACTTTAATAATTTGGGGAAAGGATTATTGGTACCATACAGCGATACAGCGCAACTTTTTTATAAACTTTAAGTGCACAAATCTATCGAACCCACGGATAGTGGCACCAGTATTATTGATTACTATTTAAGCGCTGCGACACAATTTATTAATAGCAAAAGTACCTTAATGATTTGAATTCTTGGGTTGAAGCGCGCTGCAAGTTGTGTAATTACTTCGGCAACTAGGTTTTGATGTTTGATTACTTTTCTCATCTTCATGATTCGAACAATCGCTGCCTGGATTAGCAATTTCCGGTCTTCCTCAACTCCTTGCTGAGCTTGCTCTTGTTCTTGCTTCACCTCAGCCTTAAGAGGTACATTAATATTCACACGAAGTTTTTTGTTCTTGTACTCTTTGAACCAAGTTATTACGGAGTCATCTTTCAGCTCCTCTTCTGAATCCGAGCACAGAAGTAACTTAGCTTTGAAGAATATCTGTAGGACCTGTGATAAAGCATTAAGCTTTTTAGTTGTGATTTTCATTCTTTTTCCCGTAAACGAAAAAATATAACTAATCGACTATTACAGATAATTTAATTCTTACAAAGGCCGATTTTGATCAAATGAATACAATATAATCACATACCTGTAGAAGTATATCTGCCTTCAGCTTAGTTGCATCCGCAATCTCACTAAGCTTATAAGAATCATTTGCATTGAACATCAGAAGTATAGCCATCTGAAACGTTGATGCTTGGAAAATGTATCGGTTCTTAGTATTCTTGTAGCCACTTGCAACGATTTCACCTTTGGATCTATTGTAAAGCCAACTTAGTTTCCGACCGCTGTGCTTTCCGTTATAGAATTCATTGAATTTGTTGACACTGTGTTCCAGCTATAAATAAAATAAATATAACCAAATTCTCAAACATTAATGACATGATAATTTTAATTTCGTTGCAATGCACAAGAAAAGGTATCCACAACATCAGTGTTTAGCGTGTAAACTGATAATGAAGAGGATTTAGTAAAATAGTAGGGGTGAACAATGTGCCTACCTCGGATGGAAGCGCAAATTCAACGCATTGAGTGAATGGCCAAGAACCAGAAGACAGTACTTGGATGTTGAAGTCGAGTGCCAAAGTAACGTTATGGCCAGAGAGAAACGTCTTGAATTCATCATTCAAATCCTTTGACAGTCCGATATCCTTTTATAATTAAAATTTCATTAAAGTACCAACGTATTGTATGCCTAAATACTTTCCATGCTTCCATAAATTCAAACACAGTCCACATTTACTCAAAAATCCAATAAACTAAATTTGGCTGAATGCATGTAAATCCAAGCAGACTGCACTACATGCGAATTTTACTTACTTGATACATTCTTTGCAATTTGGACGTATATTCATAACCGCATGCTAATTTTAACTTTCCTATCATGGATGATTCAGCTTCGTCACTGGCTGACATGTGCTGAACAAGACGATTAGCCAACATTTTACTGTAAAACTTCTGAAATACGTCCTTATCTTCAAGATACTTGAAGACAATCATCTGAAAATAAAAACAGTTCATCAACTGGTAACTAACTTCAAACAATCCATATTATTAAAGTTAAAAGGCCAAATTACTAAACGAATGTGCTTTTATATTTCTCACCACTTGATTAAGAGTATCCTCTAACTCCTGATCTTCAGGATTTTTATTAGATTTCTTTAGAAGGAGATCACAATAACGTGCCAAAAGCTCGGGAGACTTTTGAGTAGTATTGCTTATTCTGAAAAATTATAATGCAGAAAAAAATATGTGACAATGACAACACCAGGGTACCGAAACTTCGGACATATGTATACATAATGTTAATAACAATTGAATTCTGGAACTCACTTCGTAACTGCGTTATTATTTATAAACTTTCCACAAGCTTTATCAAGGGCGGCAACAAATCCGGAGTCATTCCTGAATGCAGTTTGAACTAACTTGTTGTATTTCTTATGAACATCAAGGATCATGTTGACATACTGTTTTGGATCCTGTTAAATAAAACGAAGAAAATGACTGAAACTTATGGTAGTAAACAACGCATAATAAAAATAAATAAATACATCCCACATTATTTTAAAAGCTATGAATTAAAAAATCCTCTTACGGATGCCCCACTATCTCCCAATTCTTCTAGGGCAGCTAATCCTTGAGAACATATGTGATTTTCCAAATGATCTTTCATAGCTCCTAAAGCGTCATCCAAGCGAGCCACAAGCTGATACATTCGTCCAAGATCGTCCTTCTTTTCTGAGTGCAACAAATTCTTAAATTCTTGATGTAGATTATCTAACTGTTTCTGAATTAAAACAGTCTCACAGACACGCATCAATTTGACGAGAGTACTATTGTGAAGGTAAACCTCAACACGCTTCTGTTCTTCTACCAAACGCTGCTCAGCCTGCAATTCATCAAGTGACGAAAACATTTGTTACTAAAATGAACATCAAACTCACAACATTTACAGGAAGAAACATCAGGAACTTAAGTAAACAAATCATATCACTCATAGTGTACTTGATTTTGATTACTACCTTTTTCATGTACTCAGTGACAGGATTTTGAGATAAGAATTCAACAGATTCTTTGGCATAGAAATTTTCGGTATCTTGTAGAAATTGCGCTTCGAAATGCTTCTGATAAGTGCCTAGCTGGGGACCTGTTCTGGTGCTGGATAATGACAGGGAGGCTGGATTCCACTGTCCATTCTGCTCCTCGTCTTCCAGACCTTTAAAAAAATCAGCGAAATAATAATTTTAATGTTTCTTTCCACTAAAACATAGTTCTTACTCTTCTTACTAACTATATGTATACACATAAAGAATCGTAACATACCCAGTTCCACATACGATCCAATTACACCACTAACAAGACTGCTGTTTATCATTTCACCATTTCGCTCTTTTTCTATCAGCTGCAAAACAGCGTTTGTAACCTGGAAATGGAGTTCAATATATCACCAATTTAACTATCGAACATTTAACTTTTGTAAAAATATACTAATTTGGTAAAAACGTATAATCTACCTGTTTGTGAAGCTTTTCAAAAAGGGTATCCTTCCAAATGACAAGTGCCAACTGATAAATTTCGTAAACATTTTTACGTCCTTCATCGCACTCTCTTCGAACCCAATGTCTAGGAAACAAACAAATTATGTTCAATTATAAAGATCTGCAGCATGTTTATTAAGACCATTCATTTTCATAAGTAATTATTCTGTTTTACCAGCTGCTTCTAATGTCAAGGAACGAGGAATCATATAAGGACGGGACACACGATTTAGGTAGTTTCAACATAATGTAAATAGGTATGTACTACTGAGGTTAGTACAGCATGGAACAGAGTTCCAGTCGCAAAATTTAATAATTCAAAATGTACAATATACATAAATGTACTCTCCGGATTTGCAACTGGAAATCTGACACCATTAACACCAAGGCAAGACGAACAAATTAATTCACACAGCTCGATGTTTGAAATGTTATTACATTAACTTGAACTGTCCCAGACGGAAATAACGCAGGTAAAAAACATATATGAAATATAATAATAGCAATAAAAATTAATTTCAACTTAAAAAACGAAAATATTTATATCAAAACGTCGATAAAGTAAGGTAGGGTAAAATAAGGATGTGATAGGATGGCCAGTAGGAATAAAGGAAAGCAGATGGTCAACTAACCCTAACCTATTCAGGTAGGCACAAACTCCATTCAAGACTTTGGAGCTGAATCGGTACTCCTCCCACTGCTTGGTATAAAATGTCAAAACATCTTCTCCCATTAAATCTTCTCCTTGCTGAAAATTCAATTTAGAGATCAATTCAATAATTAGCATACTGGCAGAAAACCAAAAAACGGCACTGCAAATAATTGGGGTAAAATTTTCTCTCAAATTACCTGGACTAGTTTCAGCAAATATGACCGCAAGAACTCATTCAGTCGTTTATAAAGTTCTTGGCCCACGAACTGAGCTCCACTATTATGATTAACAGCACTGTTGGTTCCAGTTCGGGCTCTACCACCACGGTTGGTATTTGTATTTCCTCCGGTTCTCGAAGGAGCTGTTGCAATACCAGGCTGACTCTGGGACTGACTGCCTTGCTGATGAACGCTGGTGCAGTAGTTGTAAACATGCCTACAAAAAAATTTTAGCTGAGTAAAAAGGTCAAGTATCAACTTTCATTACTTAATTAATACTTAAGTAGTAGCACATATACAGAGCTAAAGCTAGCCAAATATATGACAAATAAAACTGCATCTTACGTATAAAGTTCCATGTAACGTGGCTTCGCCATCCCCCTGCGTTCATACACATGTTCGATACCTAGACGGAGATCATCCCAGATTTGATCTAGATCAATGCTTTTACTTGTAGCATTATTGCTACCCGCCCTTGGTGCCATCATGTTGCGTTCCTGCACAATAAAACAAATCGCAGGTTAGATTGGTGAATATTCATACAAATTTGTATTACTCGCATTTGATAGCTTTAATCTAAATGGATAAGGTCAAAAATCTAAGATTTGGTAAACTGAATTACTTCGATAGGAAAGGCAGTAGGCCCTTTCTTGAAGAAATTAAATGGCATTTAACGTAGGCGCTCGACGAATTTAACTTAAACTATGACATTTAACTATCTTCTAGACTTAGACAGATCGATAGATCGATTCCACATACTACGACATTACGACTTCAATTAATAAGTTACTACAAGTTACAAAATCACAAAAATACAAACTATAGTCTCTGTCCCGGCTACTCAACTAAATGTCGAAGGCTCAAAAGCTAGTAGTTGTTACTGTTTATTTTTTTTAAATTATTTATTTTTTATGGGTACAATTTTTTAGGAGTCAACATTTTATTTTAGAAGAAGCTTAAAAACTTAAAACGCGATTTAAACAGCCGTGATGCATTTTGCGTTCGTCTTTTAATTACTAGGGTAAAAAAGTAACTTTAGTAAAGCAATGCAGCCAAAACAAGTCTCCACTGTGTCACTAGTCAGTCTCGTCGTCTGTCTGCGTGCTTTATAAACTAGAACTAACTAGAACCTTGAACTGAGGAGACCGGGATGCATGGTGCATCAACACTATTTAAAAAAATACTATTTACTTATTCTGCCTAGTTATGAATTCTGAATATTTTGAACCTGTTTCTTAAGAGATGTACTTTTACCATATATTGGCCTGGATCCGGGCATGCTTGCAAATATCTACTCCACTACATTTGCAATATTAATATCGTTATCAATTAATGATAAGCTAAAACTAAAACCGTATTACGAAGCCCACCTCCAGCAGAACGGGTTTCTAAAAAATTCCTAACCCTAACAAGAGATTGTTTCTGTATTCACACGAAACATTGAAAAAAAGGAAAGGTTGTTTATTAATAAGTCAGCACCAATTGTTTCTCTACACTGAGCTAGAACTGCTGATTTCAACACCCGCTGCTTAATATGTAGTAAGTACCATAGTCTAAACCACAAAACACTTACAATACACTGCAGCTGTTAAGAAGGTTAAACATAATAATAATACTTGGAAAAAAATGAAAATTCCACCTTAGTTTTCTGTCCAGTAAAAACCCTTCAAGCCCTAAATAACTAACCACCAATAATGACAAAAATAACTTATAATGCTTAAAATAACTAGTAACTGTTTTAAGCCCTCAAGTATTTTTGTACCTTTGACCGTTAGTACATTATAAAGCAAAATAATTGCTAGCCATAAATAACCCACATCTGATTAGTTCCGTAGATTTAAGAACGGTGAACGACGATTTTATTTAATATACAAGGGTTTTTTTGGGGTATTATTTTGATGGTCGCAGAAATATTTACAACTGCAATATCAGCAAGTAACGTACCAACACAGTTTAATCAACCATCAACAATGTTCAATTGCAACTTTTAAAACGTCAAATAAGTATTCCTCCGCGATATTTTGATAACTGACAACTGAACTTTCTTGAAGTAAACGAACAACTTCTGGCTGGTCGAATCAATGAACTACAAGACAATCAAAAACCAAACACATGAAGCATCCTGGCATCAACTCAACACCATCAATCATGGCCAAGGTTTTGAAATTAACCAACGACTATCAACTAGTAACACTTCAAACATTTGAACTTTTAATATCTCGTTACACTAAAAAATTAAAAGCATCCAGCATCATACATGCACCTATATAAATACACAATCTCCACTCGCTAATTTCGTTATCATACATCCTAACTTCACCTTCAAGTTTGCATCGCAGTTATTGATATCAAATATGTTAAACGATACAAAAGTTCATAGACCAAATATCCATTTACCACCTCGTCGCCCGTTTAATTCATATATTCAAAATCTTTATCACGTCCGAGTACAATCATCAAGTGCATTCAACATTACTGCCCAATGAATATTGAGCACTAACAACTACGACCAACGATACGAATGACGGATGGCGGAAATGAAGACTAAAGACACCAAAAAAACAACCAAAAACGTCAATTCCAGAATAAAAGATGTATCCCCACCCCTACACATGACCCATAGGATTGTCAATTTCCATCAACATCCAACAATGAACATCGAAGTCACAAGTTTACCGTCAGTTTAGGTACTCACCAATGTTTCAGTAAAAGATTTCAAATCTAATCTACACAATAAAGAAAAAAAAACCATTGACACCATCAACTATGAAAAATAACAAGATTAATACAACACCAAATTGGAAATTCAAAATTCAAAGTTACCTTTGTCTGCACAGCAGTGCAAATGGAATGAGCAACCCTTAGTTTCTGTATAAAAATGTATCTTCTCAACCAGAGGCAGAGAGAAATCGGATAATCGGAGAATCCACAGATCGTTTACCTTTTTATCTAACTACTAGGTTTAACTGCATCTGCATGGATGCTCGTAACAAGGTTTCAAATGTGAGGTAATCGAGGAGCCAAAAGCCAAAGCCGTGTATGACGTACAATGTATAATAATTTAATTTCCTCGAAATTTTCCAGCTCCTTTTTGAACAAAGTGGGTCAACTTGACTGCGACACAACTGCCTTAGCTACACTTACAACTTATAGACTTTGATAGAAACTTACTGTGAGATTCGAAACTTAAAAACTATATTTTTGGATAAAGATAAAAATAATGACTTTTGAAAATTAGAAAGTAAGGACTCTCACAATAATCATTGAACATGGACTGACGATTTATAATACACTAAAATCTCAACGTAACGTACTACTAGTCAACCCAAAAAAAACCAACGTAAGCAATGTAAGCATAGGATAGAATAGAACTGCTGTAGATAGTGGTACCTTAAATAGTCTTTTGTGAAAAAAAACACTAGCGATGAAGGAAGGTGCACCAAAATGTGGAATGAATGAATGCACTTTGTCAAAACCAGAGACAAGAAAATACGCTTCAACTTCAACGCTATACACACAGCCTTCCACTGCACTTCACCTTTTTATTTTGACCAACTTGTGGGAACTACAGTCGAATCAACGCAGTAGTTTCCGTCTTTAAATTTTGAAGCAAAATAATAAACAGGCTCAAAGGCCTTTACATTGGACATACTACCAGGCACCAGGTACGAGGTACACCTTGTGTACCAAAATGTAGTGCCGTTTCGTGAAATTATAAATTCATTTATTTTAAGTACTTACACACTTACTTAACTAATAATTCATATTTCAGGTCCAAAATCTATATTAAGTAATGTATCAATTTAATTACAGTAAAATAATGATTATAAAAATTTTAAAATAATAAATAATTATATTGTATAATATGTCAGTTAGTAATTTTAAAACAAGGTATTAAGTATGTACATACGCCAAATCATATGCGTTTATGTTACAACGAGCTTAATTAATAATTACCTATTATCATTCGATAACTAAGGCTAAGGATGTCTATTAGGGGGTTAGATATTGGGAATGGGCTGGAAGATGAAATTAAAGCTTCCGGGGGGGGGGGGCTAAATAATAAGGGGGTCATAAGACAGTAAATGTGTTTTTTACATTTGCTAAAAATAGGGAACTGTTCAAGGTATTTAGAGTCTAGAGATTAACTTCAGGAATAATTTTAGTTTGTAATTATACCGGATTATTTTTTTCCTACTTTGAGTCTGGGGCGATTTATACCTACAGATGATCAACTAGATGAAAGATGATCCTACTAAATAATCAACTACCGATCTGCAAGTGCTCTTCTACATGATTTATATTCAATTTTTGTTTTTGCGGAGTTGATTCAATGTCAATACATTGCTACGTTCGTGTCAGCACAGGGCACAGGACAGTTAAACTAATTACAATTACTTTGAGGAATATGATGGAAGTAGTAGTACGTGACAAAGCGACAACCAAGGGAAGTATATTATACAGTTGATTTTCAATTTGCTCTGAGGGCATCTGGATCTGGACCCTAAATAATCATAATAATGTTTATGTCTGAGGTTTATTTATAGATTATCATTAATTTTTACTTTATAATACTATGTGGATATACATACCTACTGTCGAAATAATTCGCAAATATACCTAGCTCGTTAACTCACCTGAGTTTAGCTTCGCCCCCCTCCAACATTGAAGCACGTGCAAAAATATTGGTCACGTGATACAATGAAAAGAAAGGCGGAGCTAAACTCAGGTGAGTTAAGTACAGTGCCTTGAAGTTTGCAGTAAAATATGCCACTTCAGCTGCCTATTCTACTTAATTAAGTGAAAAGGAAAAGAACGAGAATCTGAGCCACTGCAGAAGAATAGGTTGCGAACGAACGATTTACGAACGACAGTGAGTCGAGCCGTGGAAAATCCGCACGGCGAGTACTGCAGAGAACTAGTTGTGAACGAAAACACGATTAAGTGTACTTCGTGACTTCGTACCCCTGCAGAGGGACGGAGTTTGAAAACGTTCGCGCGCCGATTAACGAACGAATTGGGATTTCGCTGCAAACTTCAAGGCACTGTAGTCTGTAGGTATATTCGCGAAATATAATGACACTATTCAGTAGCACATTAACTCATAATGCATATTCATGAGAATTAATAAATTGAATATAATTAAATAAATATATTATTATGGGAGTGTTAAGGAAGCTGACAGAATATGGTGATGTGTGTGTCTACTGCCAAGTCACCGTAACGAAGTTATCTGCGCTCATATCAAGAAATTAAGCATTATTGGCTAAATACTTGAAAATTGGTGTTAATTGAATTATTTTTAACTGATGTAATTATTATGAATTGTGTTGGATTGATTTCGTTATGAAAGTTATAAAAATCATCATAAGAGAAGCTAAGATACTTTCGTGTAAATCGTAGGCTTTTATTTTAAGCTGACGCGGAGAGCTCACATAGAGTGTATCCGCATAGGGGTACCGGGTACGATATGTACGATGAGGATGAGACAACAAGGTAAAGATTATGGGAAATAAATAGAAGACGACAAGTGAAAACCTTTCGTAAATATATTATGTTGGTAGGTTTGCCGCTTTGCTCCCGGTTCAACTATCTAAATTCGTGTTTCAAATTACTGTCTTCAGGGGTAAGTTTTTAGCCGTTTCAGCTGCCAGCTTCCACATTTGAAATTTTATGATCTTTTCTATGGGGGTAAAATTGTTTGCTCTTTCCATTCCATTGTACTGGTCTACTGGTCATATTTTTTGCGGTCGATCCGCGACATCAGCTCCTGCGCGTTTTTCGCAGTTTTTAGACGTCGCACATCTATGAAGATGTGTGATGACTAATGAAAAACGTGTAAGTAATTATCGCTTTGCTTGTGAGAGTTAGAGGATCCCTTATTGCTTTTTCGCCAAAATTAATGCACATAATTACATAATATATTATGTATATATCACTTCTTTGATTCTTAAGTACGATTATCGTCAGTTTAAACTAAAAAAGTACCTAATAAATTCCCCTGTTAAGGGATGGCAGAATGCAAAATAAGGCCATGGATTGTTTTTTTTCGAAGACAATTAAATCCTCTTCTACAGAGGGCCTCTGTCAAATTATTCGATACTGTGCCTCTGTCAGAGGCACAGTATCGAATAATTTTAGAATTGTAATAATAAACGTACTGACGAGGGAACTAGGTCAGTCGTTCACGTCTGATTCGCTCAAAATATTTTTTTTCAAAAAGAGCATGTAAAAAAAACT
>JAQFZC010000686.1:0-43051 GCA_034695205.1 Dicyrtoma fusca | reverse complement strand
GGGAGGCAGTACGAAGTTTGAGATAAAGGGAGGCAGCATGGGAGGCAGCATTGCGCCACTCGAACCTAACTCCAACCGGTCGGACACAGTATACAGAATAAAGATTAAAGCTTCTAAACATTGCAAGTACATACGTGGCTGCGCGCCTTTGCAAAGGCCTGCTGCTGCGAAGGTGGGTGTGGGGGAGGTGACTGAAGCGAAAGATAATATTTGCGAGATTCCTGGGGAAACGGAGTCTGTTCTTAAAATTACGGGATGGAGGGCTTCCATTGGAAGATTTTGGGCCGTAAAAAAAATGAGTAAATGCATGGAAGGACAGAAGCAGAAATGTCGGACATGGGAACCCTACGCGTCGTCTCTCCATTCTGGCAAGCACTGCTACACTACCACCGAGCATCAAAGTAAAAAGGCAGGAGAGAGAGACGTTATCTATTTTGTGAGGAGCTCATCAATTCCTTTTTAGCTTCTTTGCTCCTTCCTCGCATCCCTCTCAGCTCTCAGTCTCATCCTCATCCCAATCTCATCTCATCCTTTCCGGGGCCTCTCAGTCAGTCGGCGTTTCACGCAAGAAAGATTATGTCAGAAAGTTTAAAATTTTCTCGGTCTTGACTCATTGTTGTCGTGTTTAATTCAGCAGTTGAAAAAGTGCGTAATCTTATTATCATTACTTGCCGTTGAATTAAAACTAGTGCATTGGATTTTCGACTCCCGTTCGGCTTTCGTTCGACTGATTTTGTCGTTGACTCGATATTCTTGACTTGACATGACTGCGGAGGGGGTCGATATAGATTTGTACGCGGACGACATCGAGCAAGACTTCAACGCTGTAAGTTTAATTCCTGTAATTATATATATTAAGATATACGAAGGATAAGTACAGTTTTTAAGTTTAAACGTATGACGTACCAAGTAGGATTCCAAAAGAAAATTATTTACAAATACAAATGTATGTATGTACAACTCCGTCAGTCACGGTCAACACGGTTGACGGTGAGTGAGTTAGTAGCATATATATTGAATTTGGATTTGGAATTGGTTAATTATTAAATACCGATTGTTCGATTGTTAAATGTTGATTGTAGAATTTTCTTTTACACTTGAACTTTCTGAGCAGTCACCCGTTATTCTCCGTTGTCATTGTCAGTCATTATCAATTATGGAGAGTAAAAGTTTAATACACGAATTATAGTCAGTTGTTGGTACTGTATACGTGGTAAGAGTAAGAATCATTCCGAATACAATTAATTCCGGCATTAAAGTTCAAAGTCGGACGGAAAAGAGTAGGTACTTGTGTACCTCAAACATTAACCCATTCATGTTTCCTTTGTATTGGTTCGGAAATTCGGAACTATGGGATGTACACCTTCAACCCGGATGTTACTAGCTGCTGTATGAGTCGTGAATTATGCTATTAATTTTAACTTTTTTGAGTTTTTCAAGAAATTGACTGTATAAAGACTGATCTGCCGGTTTTTATTGCTCCGGACACCTGCCTTTCAATGTATGTACATATAATATTTGCATGATTTTAACCGTTGAACACGACGAGGTGTCTGATTACTGCTATGTGTAGTTAATTTTTCTCAGGTTTAAGCAGTAAGATTAATTCAGTCAGTGCTTCAAATGTAAAAGAAGGAACCTCCTTGATGCAGTAGTAGTAAGACTATCAGTGGTCGTTTTCGTTTGATTTGATGTTGAAGGCTAGTTCGTACTTTCGTATTGACTATTAGTGTTAGTTTCATAGCGTTTGCTGTTAGCTTCTGTGGTTTATAGCACTAGAAAACATTGAAAGTACAATTCACGACTAAATGTATTTAATGTCGCGAAATAATAAAATGAAATTGTAATTGATTTTGTTAGTAGTTCTGTCGTCAGCGAAAGGCCATTGTATGTTTGAAAATAGTATTAAATTTCTACGTCAGGGTGCAAGATTGATGCTGGTTAGGATGTTGGATGTAGTAATTCTATCTACGAAAATTTTCAATCAAAAATATTGCCCATTTTTACCTAAGGATGCAATTTTTATATCAGAAATACTTGCTGCAGAACTGGTTGCTGATTACCAGCTATTAAGTTGCTACTTTTATAATAATATATAATAAATATTATTTTCGCTAGGATGACTTTGCGGCAGAAGGTGTAGATCTTTATGACGATGTAATTACAACCACTTCCGGACGAAGAGATTCTGAAGGTGGAGAACCTCAAGCCCCAGACAACAGACCGTGTACACCGAGTAATATCGGCACTTCACCTGTATCCAGCAAGTCGAACTCAGCTGGTAGCAACCATGACCATGTAAGAGATAGAGAGTACATTCAACCTTTAAGGAAGCACCAAGTTTACATTGGAAACTTAACCTGGGTATGATGAATACTTTAAAGTGTAACATTTTCATCTCAAATTATATTTTAACTAAATGAAATTCAATTCCTATTCGGCTGTCGCACACTTTAAAAGATATTTTGATTGCCGATTGTTTCTTTTAGTGGACCTCGGACCGAGATATTCAAGATGCTCTCAATGAAATGGGTGTACATGATTTTGTTGAAGTAAAGTTTTATGAAAATCGAGCAAATGGACAGTCTAAAGGATACTGCGTTCTAACAGTTGGTTCTGATGCTTCGTTGAAGATAATCAAAGATAAATTTGGCAAAAAAGAAATTCATGGGCAGATGCCAGTGGTCACACCTCCTACAAAGCAGGCTTTGAACCAGGTGAGCACTATCACACCTTCTCCGAGCTTAGACATTTTGCAGTTATTGCTTGAGGTGAAATTTAGTACAGCATGTTTGGAGCCACAAATACACGTCTGTAATAGTCAGGTGCCTTTTTCGAGCGTTGTAGACTTCGTAAAACTATTGTACTCAGCCCCTAAATTTTTATTTAAAATAAAATTTTCAGTTTGAAGCACAGTCAAAAACCAGACCTACTCCAGGACCCGGTGGCTCAGGCGGAGGAGGGTCTGGAGGAAATATGAACATGAATAACATGATGAGTGGTCCTAGAGGACCGATGGGGCCAATGGGACCTCAAATGGGAATGGGCGGATATGGACCACGTATGATGATGGGTAGTCCCATTCGCGGGCCACGTGGTATGGGTCCAGGGCTTGGTCCGCCTCCAGGACATCGTAACCTTGGTCCCCCGAATCATCAGAATTCCCCAGGAGGAGGAGGCGGCCAGTTTTCACCACCACAAAGACCTCCAATGGGTGGACCGCATAACAATTTGCCTCCACCTCCAGGGCCTCCGCAGAGGCCACCTCCAGGAATGCCAATGTTCCAAGGGCAAGGACCTGTGGGTCCTCAAGGGATGGGAGGTCCACCACGGGGGCCTATGCCTCACAACATGATGGAGAGGGGTCCACCACCTCGTCAAGATTGGTCTCGACCCCCAATGAACGCCTATCCGCCTCATGGGCAGGCGCCCCTACCACCTCCAGGGCCGCTTCCAGGTCCAATTCGTGGTCCACAGCCCGTAATGTCAGGACCCCCTCCCCCTCAAGGTGCACCAGCTCCGCACATGAATCCTGCATTTTTCAATCAAGGACCTACAGGACCCCCTCAGGGTCCTCCTCCCTCATACAATACATCTCCGAGACCAACTCCAGGGACACAATATCCTCCACCTGTGGAACACCATGAAACTCCAGCAATGAGTGAAGCTGAGTTTGAGGAAGTTATGGGAAGAAACCGAACAGTTTCAAGGTCAGCAATATCCAGAGCTGTCACTGATGCTGCTTCTGGAGAATACGCGAGTGCAATTGAAACTTTGGTCACAGCAATTTCTCTTATCAAGCAATCCAAGGTTGCTCCTGATGACAGATGCAAGATATTGATTAGTTCTCTTCAAGATACTTTGCATGGCATTGAGGCAAAAAGCTATGGTCGTAGTCGAGGTAAGGACAAATGGAGTGTAGGGTTACTTACAGTCGTTACAGTACTCAGTTTTAATGCGCAACGAAGACACTATTGATTCACTACGATTACACTATTGATTCTTGCGTTTTTAGAGCGATCCCGATCTCGAGAGCGCGACAGGCATCGAAGGAGTCGTCGGGAACGCTCTCGTAGTAGGGAAAGGGAGTACAGGGACCGTAGCAGAGAGCGGTACTATGAATACCCTCGTGAACGCTCCCGAAGCCGCGACCGAGAATACAGAGAAAGAAATCGAGAGGAAAGGTCAGTATTTATATTTTGTACCTAATGGTGATAACATATCTTCTGTAACTTCGCGAGATATTTATTTAATTGAGTGGGATCATACTTGTGTTTAGTAGCAGCAGTAGGTACTACGAGGATCGTTACCGTGACCGTGACCGTGAGCGTGAGCGCGAGCGACCAAGGGTGGAACCTGACCGAAGTCGTGAGAGGGAGAGGGAACGAGAACCAGAGAGAGAAGCAGTTCATAGAGCACCTAGACATTAATGGTCATGTAGAAGGGTGTGTCAGCTTTTTTAAAAAAGATAATATTATATATATATATTTCGTTGCAGTTCAGTTCAGTGAGCAATTTGGATGATTCTCTTGTGTTTTCAAATGACTTTTGATTAAATGGTGTATTGTAAATACATTATCATTATTG
This sequence comes from Dicyrtoma fusca, assembly GCA_034695205.1. Classification (NCBI taxonomy): domain Eukaryota; kingdom Metazoa; phylum Arthropoda; class Collembola; order Symphypleona; family Dicyrtomidae; genus Dicyrtoma; species Dicyrtoma fusca. Next base: position 38,464 of record JAQFZC010000686.1, on the reverse strand, counting down.
AAACCTTCGTAGCTTAGATTGAATGTTTCTGTTTGCAGGTTATACGTTTATTATATTGTAGTAACTAATTTTTATTATATACCTATATATAAAGCAGGGATTATCCAACATGCTTAATGTAATGTTAATATTTAAATTTATTTCTTCCGTTTATCTAGCGGAAACACCTTGTCAAATGTATTATATCAGTTGATGTTGGTTAAATTGCATTTCTCTGCAATTGAGTATAAACCCATTTTTTTCTAACTATAACAAACTATAGTGTGTTAGTTAATCATCAGTTAATTCAGAATATTGATGCGATTTGATGATGTAAGGTACAGCGCCAACTTCATTCATGGAATTATGTTACTGGTGGCAAATAATTACAATTAAATATTAAATTCTTTAATTCCCTATGTAGTTACTATTCTGGTTCACTGGTTACAATATTTATTGTATTATGTCAATTTTGAAACGTGTATTTGAAACTTAAGATTTTGTCTAAGGAAGATAAATCTTATAATGTATAAAGTATTTAAGAAACAAGCACATTGTGTAGAACGCTTCAGTTAATACGAGTTTCTGTGTAAAAAAAACAATGTTATTCGCATTTACCTTTAATTTTATTTTATGCATTTTAAAACTTAAATTACTAATGGCATTAAACTATAAAGTAGCAGTAGACTATTTATACTTACGCTGTGATACGTTAGTCTTAGACTTGTCATTTTTTTAAATTAATTAAGCCTTAGTGACTATAAAATACGTATTCTCAAGTTCTGTCGAAATACTCATATTGTTTTAGGATATTCAAAAATTTGAGTTCGTGTGAGTGGTGGCAGGCATTTTTATTTTTTTGTATTATATTTACTTATATTGTATCAGTACATACTTTTTACTTTTTTGAGCTTGCAAAAATATTTACAAGTACTGAAACAATTGATTTATACTTTTCTTGTGTGTAAACGTAAACGTAGGTAACTCGATTGATACTGATTTTCTGTTATCAAGGGCGCAGTGCCTAGTCAAAAAAATTTATTAATCCGTCCCTAATTTTGATTGTGTTCTGAAATAGTTTGGGTCAAGGAAAACTTCTGAGGGAATACAGAAATCCATCCCATTGTAATACTTAAACTTACTACTACAACTACTACTAAGGCAGTTCTTGTAATAATTTGTTCTTGTAGATTTATATATTCAGTTTTTTCTTACTTATCTTTCTTTTGATGTGGCCCTTGGTTTGAGTAATTTTTAACAAACATATATTCGGGCTTGCAGTATGACGTTGTTGGTTGTGCTCCTCGTTATGAAAACATGTGACGAGCATTTAAGCACACAGGAGAACGATCAAGTGAGAAACCTCTGTAACGACAGGCCGACTGGTAGAATTAGAGCCTCTGTATATATTTAATTAATTCATAAAAAACTTTAAATCTGTTCATTGAAAGGAAGGTGAGAGAGAGTAGGTCATCCAGAAGTTGTATTGTAGTAGGCGCATTGTCTCTTGTAAGTAGTTAATAAGATTTACGTACGCGTTACTGTAGGTGGGCACATACCTAGGTTATAATACGCATTCCGTAATTAGTGTGCCCATTGTCCACAGACATAGGACAAAGATGTAGTTGGGCTGAAGATTTAGTACACATCTATAACTATTTCCGAAAGGAACTGAAGTGGATGAACCACCAAGATTATGTCAAGGATTTTGAACCAAGCTCATCAATCAGTAATATCAGCAAGGAATAAGGAAGGATCAAGAACAGTTCCGAAGAGCATTAATCAGTTGTAAAAAAGGTCATTCGAATTCCCTGTGCAAAAATTAATGCTGAAGGTATGTATGTTTAAACTATACATGTATTTTTATTTACTTAATATTTTTTTTATTCCTTGTACTTGTTTATGTAATGTGGGATAGACACTACTATTATTTTTACTTGGTAGACATGTCATGTTTTAGAATTCGCACAAACCTGACAATCGCTACATCAACGGATAGAATCACTTATCAATCTTAATGTCCTGATTCTGAAGTACTAAGTTGGCTTTAATAATTGAGAGGTTTGTAAAAATTCCCGCAATGACATTGTATATTTTATTGGTTTTCCAAATTTTGCATGCAGTCAAAGTTTGCAGTATTGTTACGGTTTCCAAAGTTTACTTAAACTGTTTCTGTTCAGTGGTAATCAATTCAAAGACTGAGGAAATATTTGACAGTTAATTTGTAGCAAGAGTTCACGTATACATATATATCTATATATTATAGTTGTGTATCAGGGTTGATTGGTGATGCTTGATTGACAATGAGTGTATCTACTATATAAGTAATTAATTATATTTAGATATTGAGTCGAAGGAGATGATCCAACAAAAATATTCAGTACTTCATATCTATGTTTTGTTGATGGAATCGGTGGCAGATTGTGACACGGCTAATGCGAATATCTCTTCTATGCTTGGTCTCTATATATTTACAAATATATAAGGAAACAATTTTATTTAATAACCAAACATTTTTATCATATATTATTAATTATAGCTGTACTTTCCTATTATTCTGTGGCTTTTAACTATTCCGTGCATGGTGTATGTACAGGTCTATAAATATTATTATTACTAGTACTGTAGTCTATAAAGTGTCCACCCATCACTATTTTTATACTCTACTTTTTTTTTTACTCACTAACGTTGCTTACAGCAATTTATTTTTACTTTGTTTTACTTTTTCATATATTTTTTTAATCAAACATAAGTAACCAGAATCCGTCTACTTGACGATATTTGACATTATAAATACTTGTATGCTGTCCTGATGATTATTACCCCCGCTCATTTACATTTCACTAACTGACACGTTTAGTGATACATTAGGATAGGGAACTCTCGTGGTGTTTGTCGTACGTAAAAATAACACGATCTTGAACTTTTCTGCTTTAACGTGAAATGTGAATGAGCCCTAATTCTCTTTACTCATTATGTTTGACTTTTTTAATATACAAGTTATGTTTAAAACTAAGTTAGTATTGTTGATTATGAGAGCTTTGTTACCGCATTCCATAGCTAGATCGCCCTTGTACTAGTCTAGTCTGTAATTCGTAAATTCTTCTTTCTAAAAGTTGTTTGCGTATAGGTATACATTATTTGTAGTCTCCAAGTCCGAACCCTGTGTGGAGATGTGGGAGAAGGACGAATGACGATCCGATGTTTAATTTGATGGTCCTTTTTAGTTGCACAGTCAATGAGGGAGGAGTGGCTGAGCTGATGGATATGATGTTTGATATTGTACACAAGCTCATGTTACTCTTCAGTGTGAAATTTTGCAGGGACCTAATCTGTTCCGTTTGAAATTAACATTGAGAGCAGTAACCTCAGAGTTGTACCTGTATGTCTTTTATATCTTTTAATCACAGCAATAGAAACTGGATAAAGTTTGAAAAGTGGAAGGTAAATCATATACGCTGTAAATAGCTGGATCTGGAATCTATTCAAATACAATATGTTTACATGGCTAACTCTGATTTAACCTTTAAAGTGTCTTTATAGTGTATACGCAATACAGTTTTTTTTCGATCAGCAATAATTACACACTGCACATAGGATATTTATGGTGTAATTACCAGAATCCAAACATTATGAGAATGTCTCAATTTCCTAGAGCTATTATATTTAAGACTATTTAATTTGTGTTACCTACTTTATACTTTATTTGGTGTAACTTTCTTGATTACACTGGCAATAACTTAAGAATCACTTGTGTCAGAAGCAACTTTTGATAGCAAAACGTAAGCACTAGTGTTTTATTTGTACAAAAACATACATAATTGGATCCGTTCAGTTTCAATAGTTATGTTTATAAAAAACATTCAAAAATTGCAGGCACGTAATTCTTTTTCTGAAAAGGAAGAGAAACGTTTGCTGTATACGTTACCTACGTGTACGCATCGCTTCGTATTACCTTTGTTCCCTATGTTGTTTTGGACGAAATTTAGTATAATTGTGGTCACAATGGAACGAGTTCTGTTGTTTCTGAACATCGAATTAAACTTTAATGCTTCTTCTGTCAAAAGTTGTTTCCGACATTCGTAAACCGAAAGTTTTTAAAAGCGCACAAGCTAAAACTGTAAAGTTGCTTCATGGTACAAAATGGACAGCGTGTGTAATTAGATGCTCGAGAATTATCTAGGTTGATCCTGATTCTCTGATGGACATTTGAACAAGTGTACGTATTATTAATAGGTACTTTTTTATTAGGAGGAAGAAATTTTAAAATAAGCTCACTTTGCGAATTATTGCAGGGATAAAAGAAACTCGTAACCGAATATGAATTAATAATGTGTAAGTGTACACAGCGGTAAATGTTATCAAGTTTCCTACGACGACTGCTCAAAACTTAGTCGTTTATATTTTTCCATTTGCTGGGGACGGTAGTTACTTTATGTACTCTATTTAAAATAATCATCGGTACATTTTAAATAGCATTTTAAGCGACATTGCCTACAAAATACAAAGTACAAAATAATGAATAAGGATTGCGAATTAATAATGAAATGTTTGAAGATGAAGGGATATAGAACCCAATCGATTAATGACAACAGTTTTATACGGAGGTACATACGAGATTATTATGTGGTCCCATTTGATAGTAGGTTTGAAGCGCTGGTAGCGACAAGTGCCAAAATTAATGAGGTTGTTTCCCGATCTTTCATATGTACAATTTATTAATTAATTTCTAGACTGCTTTCGTTAAATACTAAGTTAAAAATAGATGTATAATAATTAATATCGATTTAAAATACGAATGGCGTTTATTACAAAAAGTACGTATGCTGCAAAAGTTTAATTTTATTAGTGTGCAAAGGGACGTTCGTGCTGGTCTGGTTGTGAAAGTATTTTTTTAGAATTATACACCTTTATCTCGTAACGTATATTCTGGTATGATCATTCGGAGGGACACTACGCAGTGAATCCCTTTCTGTTTTCTGTAAACTGGATCAGACTATGTCAAGTTAATGTCATGATTTTTTAAGGATTATCTCAATTTTTTGTAATGATCAAAACGATGTACCTGAATTGATTGGTTGTGCTGTGCATTGGTTTACGATAATGACATACTGCTGTTGTACATGTTTTTTTATTTTCTTATTGGCCAATTCTAAGACACTACCTGTAAGACTGATTAGAGTACTTGGTGTAGTTTAAAATGAAACTCTAGGGGGTCCACCAAATTGCTTGTTGTTGTTGATGTGATGTAATCTCCAAGTGCGCATTATTACTTTCAATGTTAGGAATGCATTGTAATTAATGTGGCAGAGTTAAAAAGTTGTTGAGAAAAGTCGTAAGTTGTATTGTTGCAATTGAGATTACAATATTCTATTATATGCGGAAAGATTGACAAATAATTGTTTTTCAACAAAGAACGAAAGTTATAACACCATATAATATATATTTTTAAATCACTTTGGAATCACTTTTATTTCCTCTTGAGTAAAAACGTTTAGATACAAGAACTATAATATTATAAGGATAGAAATTGGCAATATCAACTGGAATGTTCACTATAGTATGGTATGCACATCGCATGCTATCAGTACACTGAAAACATTGGCTTCAATATGAATAATGAATGGCATTCATGCTGCCATCCATATTCCCATAATGACTCGAGCTAATGACGTTATAATGGATGTTTAATTGTTCTAGTATACACAATCTACCCGTACGAATTATAAACAGTAAGATTATGTTGATGTTAGAATAACTATCTCATGGTGACTTGCCCTTAGAAAAAGTTACGTACCTATCGACGTACAAAGTGAGAGGGTATAATAGTTAGTGAAAGAGCTTCTGTATTTTGTTCAACTTAAGTTGGGGGAGTAAGAGTTGTGTCGGCGTCATCTTTGACCGTGGCGTTTTCCTCTTGTCCAGCCTGCTCATTACCTTCCCCTGATTTCTTCCATTCATCTAAATTGTCCAATCCGTTGGGTTGCCTCTTTAGAGCTTCTATTTCCTTCTGTATGTCAATTACAATTCATTAATCGCTGCTTTAATTCTTATCATTTAATATTATCTTTTGCTTTTTAGTAACACCATTAGCCTTATCAGGCACAACAGTTTCTTTAATTTTTGCTTGTATTTAATGTTTGTACTTCGAGACCAAGTTAGATCAAAACGGAATGTTGAAACAGACATTAAAAGTTTATAAATAAATATATTGGTGGTGAATTTAAATTTTTTATATAAATACCTGTTTGTCGATTCTTGCAAATTTGTCAAACATATTTCCAAAAAGTTGCTTTTCCCTTTCTTTGTGAAGTTTGATTTTTTGATTACAAATCGCGATTTGCTGACCAGCTAATTTATTGCTTGGATCTTCTGCTAAGACTCTTTGGAAACTCGCCTTGGCTTCTTCGGGCTCATTGAGTCCTAGGTGGGCTAATCCAAGGCGGAATAAGCCTTTAATGTTGTGTGGCTCAAGCTGCAAAGACTCTTCAGCATTCTTTTTTGCATTCAAGTGGTCTCCCAGCTTTAAGTAGCATATCGATTGATTTAAGTACGCTGCACACAACAAAGCCTTTCGTTCCGTCTCCTCATCCCCTTCCAGTACTACAAATTATAATCATGCGATATTTTTATTTGAAAATGTTTTTGACACGCGTAAATAATTGTATCTCTTTTAGCTTTTGAATCTTACATGCTTCTGCTTTGAGGAAATCCACAATTTTACGGTACTGTGCTACTGCTAAGCGATGTTTGTTTTCGCTAAAGTATCGAGTTCCTTTTAATTTAAATTCACGGGAACATTCCAACTTTTGCTGGCCATTGAGTTGCCACGCTTCGCTTGCCTATAAATTAATATACCAGCTCTAGCACATTTCTGTGTAATTCGAAGTTAAGGTCTCAAGGATATAATTTTAATAATGGATTTGTTTGTACCTTTACAACACTTTTCAGCTCCACGACATACGTGACGACGGCCTGAGATGGAATCCCGAACTCGCTATTACCTTCCTGACCAAACGCATATTTGGGCTGAAGGGTGAGGCGCGACTTTTCTTTTTCACAGAACTTAAACAACGCTTTCTCCACACCTCGAGGAACATTAACATCACTTCCTTCTCCCATTTCGAATTTCAAATCTCGGTTGTCGAAAAGTTTACCTTCATAGTAACCTTCCAAATGTACTGAAATTCAAAATTATTACGTTTAATTGGCTTCTTAAAGGCTTCCCGTATAACATACTGATGACGCACATTTTCAGAAATGTCAATATTAATCGTGTGCCTCCGAAACTTCGAAACCGAAATTCAAAACGGTAAAAGCAATCGTGCAATCATTTTCTGCTTGTAATTTTTTTCCAATGTTAAACCTGATTGAGTACACGGTTCCTATTGCGTCGCAATGATGCCTATACCGACAAAGTAATGTCCATAATAGTACAATGATCGTGCGAGATGCTACGCGTCAAAAGTGCCATTTATTTTGTATGACTGATGACTTCCTATGATGTAGAATATAGTACGGATGAATGCAAAAATATAAATTTTCGAAATACTTTACAATATTGTTACAAGAGCGTTAACATATTTGCGACAAATCCAACTACGTGTCCAGTGTTGTCTAAAATTACCGGTTAAAGGTAAGGTTACTTTTCACTTACTTTCCACAGTGGCACCCTCGTTTGGATTACTGTATTTAGGAGCTCCGACCCCAGTTGATATTTTTCTACGTAAAATTCCACCATCTTTATTTCGTGATAGGTCCTCTTCTTGCCAGTCCAACAGCTCAATCTGCAAAATAAAACACGGGTAAGGTTTTCTGATCTTTACTACTGAATCCGTAGACAATGTTGAACTGAAATGAATGAAATAAATGTAACAATTAATCTTTAAACCCAGTTAAGCCTATTTTATTGACATACATACCTCAAAGTAAAGGGTAGAGTTTGCAGGAATATTGCCGTGTGCTCTGGACCCATAGCCGTAATCTGGGTGACAAATTAATAGGCAAACTTCGTGTTTTTTCATCGTTGCAACCCCTTCTTCCCATGCTTGAATTACTGAGCCTGTTTCAGGGAGATGTATGTAATTAGTCAATGTTTTGTTAATACCTACCGGTAGGGTGCTCGTTCCACCCATCTTGGTGACATTAATCTTCGAAAACAATCATCCCAATGTTCCCAATAAAAAACAAACGGAGGCCAAAATAACTATATCCCAGGCTTGCAGTTTTAATGAAATGTATTCCCATCCACAGACATTCTTAATGTGAAAGTACTTTTAGTACTTTTGATGTTATTACAAAGGATATTAAATACTGCATCTGTAGGACTGTCACAAACAGGCGTAGATTAGATACCCAGAGTAGATCAAAGAAATAAAAACTTCAAATTTCGTGTTATTTTTCAACTTTTCGAAACTTTGCCTGCACAAAACAAAACACTGCATACCTGCTCCTTTAAAAGCACATAAAATTCACGTACACAAAAATACGATTTACAATAAACAGGTAATATTAAATAATAGATAAATACCTACCTAGGTATATATTATATAATATTTACCATTTAACCGAATTATAGTACCTAGTAACATACTGTTCGGTATTGTATTTCATCTTCGGCAGTTTCCCGAATGCTAGCCATAAGCCTGGTTTCCAACTTTCGAAGAGGCTTAAACGGAAGTCAAATACAAAAAACCCAACTAAACCTAGCTATTATTTTAGGAATATCCAATAATTTCTAAACCGTATCAGAATAAAATTATATAGTTCGGAAATTGACAGTTATTACATTTTAATATACTGAGTTACACTAGTAAGTACACCGTAAGAAAGGAAGAACTGATTCTGATTTAAGAAATTAATGTACTTTCTGGAGGTCATCCATTTGCTTTTTGTCAATAATGTAATAGCTGGGGTAGTTTGTTAATTAATAGAAGTATAGCAGTATTGCTATGTCATTGTCTTTAACACTGTTTCACTTTTTTCGAAAATCATCTATCTATTTCGACAAGAACGATGCTGTGCGCTGATCCATATAAAACAGGATTTAACAGTCTCAGCATCGACGTTTGCATGCACATAACGTACTATATGATTACTGTCATTAAGTATTGTATTGTTTTGGTGAAACATACCATTGCCCAATGTGAATTTAAAGGGTTCGCGACTTCTGTCAGATCTGTCAAACTCAGTTCCGTCTGCGAGTCGGCCAATGTAATGAACCTTGACTTCAGTTGATTCTCCTGGAGTTTCATCTCCTTCCCCAGGCTTTATGATTTCTTTCCACAATTTTTTATCTCCTGTCTTGGATATATCTATAGAAGTATCTTTAGGAGTGTAATCTATTGGAACTGCTTCTGAAGATTCTGTAGTCACAAGTTGAGGATCGGCGGACGTATCCATGTTTTCTTCCATTCACTTGATGCACCCCTTTCTTCGAAGGAATACTTTGTCTGCTTCAAAAAATAAGGGCCAATGTTAAAGTATGCATTCAAAGAAGATATTTATACAACACCACGACAATTTTTATACACTAAGAAATCAGTACAATGGTAATTAATCGTCGTCATGATCGTTACAAAGCACTATTGACTGGGTAACTACAACCTTTTATATAACTGTCAACAAAATCCTTCCCACAATATTCAAGACTACAATCCATTCTGGAATACAGATAATGCTGGCATACTACTAGCTAAGTCGGTACCATAATCTTTCACAAATCATAAAGTTTAGCAAGTCATTGACAATCTGTTAGAAATTGCCATCAATAGCTAGATTGGATATTGCTAGATCAGTGAACAACCGATCAATCTAGCTTAACATCTTGGCCTATAGAGAAACGATTCCAGCGTCCTGGATTAGTACTAGTATCACAGACTGTGTCATATTTTATAACAAGTTTATTCCGATTGCTGAATACTTTACTCCATAATTAGCTACTCTTGACTCCAGAGGCTTAATTCAGACTAACTAGTAAGGCTGCTTTTATTTAATCGGAGAGTCAGTGCTTCAAAAAAATTTTAGTAGCACGCGCTTTTCGAAACGTTAAGGACCGAAATACCTTCAATTACCTTCTTGGATATGTCATATCTGTCAATCTGTCCGAGAAATAAATTATACAATTTTATATAATTACACCGCCATGCCACCCCTCCGCCCATGACACACTGAGAAATGAAATGAGTCATGAATGTCAACCAGTACATACCAACTAGAACTAAAAGCATCATCCTGTTGTGTATAAAGAAATCGACACCGTGACATGCTAAATATGTTGGATATATTTCAGTCAAAGCAAGTAAATAGCTTCACCGGCTACCACTACAACTACAACTACCTTACCCACCCTGACACTACCACGCTACCTCCATCCCATCCAACACAGTAGTTGCATCGCATTAAATTATATCGCTGAAGGTTTCCTATATAACTTTTTAACAAATTGCAACATTTAATTACCTTCAGTCCGGCATTCCGGAATCCCGCCCGAGCTACCCGGAAGCTAATAAAAAGTATATCTATGACTTACCTTTGACCTGACCTTGTTAACCGGAGCCCTCGTCCTAGGCTTGAAGTAAAGCAGCCGTCGCCGTCAGTGAAGCGGTTTTTCGAACTTGTGTTTAGCTGGAAGAACGTCAGCCGTCAGTGGTCACTGGTGTAAAGGAGCAAAGATACAGATCCAAACTGAAATCACTATGTTCATGAATTCATGAATGAATTCAATCAATCACTGAATTCGAAAGATTGAGATTACTTGGTGACCCGGCGCTGTTGTAGTTTGTAGTTAAGTTAGTATAAAAATCCTAATTTCTGTTTCTACTCTGACTATTGACTTCGTCAAAATGCAAATTCTAGATCATATCCCACTGAAGCTGAAAGTGAAATGAAACTGAACTGTGATTATGTGATACGAACGGGATTCTGATTTCAGAATTGATCTACACAGAATACATAGATACAAAAAGCCTCCTATAAAGCATGTTGTGGTATGCAAATTGCAAATCGTCAATGAACGCAAAGTCATCAGTGAACCGCGGGCGCAGTCTGTTCAAAAACAGTGTAAACTCAATAGCACAAATTCAATGAAGGCAAAACAAGCCGCAATCACTCGACTGTTAGACGTAAACTTTTAGTTTCTGCTTCTAATGAATGATTAATTATTTAAATAAACGACCACGTTAAAATATCAAAACAGGGCTACTACTACAATACTACAATCTAGTATCCCTTAAAAGTTATAAATCTTCTTTTTAACATTTTTGCAGATACGGAAGCTTCGTATTTTAAGAAGATTACCATAGTACAACAAGTATTACCCGATTACCCCTTATCACAAAAAATCATGTTCATCATAAATAGCAAAATAGCTGTCTATGCAAGCAATACATGAATGCAATCTTCAATGAAATATGCATGTTTCAGCTCAACATTACATTATGCACATCTTTTCGATTCGAACGATAAAATGTGTATTTTAAATACTGTACCTAAGTACATAGGTAGGTACCTCAGGTTGAGTACTGAACGGAAGTTCTTAAGTAATTACATATTTCTTTGAAGCTAAAATGCGCATTACCGGCAGATAAACTTTATTAGGTTCTGACGACAATAGAAATCTAGATTATTCTAGATAATGAAGTCAGTATTACTTATCTGAAAAACTAATGTGGTATTTTTATTGAAATTCCTATCGTGTTTGTGACTGAGTAGTTATTTATGAATGATGGGGCTTAATAATAACAGCTTTCTTTTCAATATTTTCAAATCATCCAAATCCAAATACACGAATTTTGGTAATAGAATTTTCTAGCTAACCTTTTCATCAACCGTCAAGAAAAATGGTCTAAAGTACCAACTGTACTGTATACATACTTGTTTTTTTTTGACTTTTAAGAATTATTCAGTCACTCACAGGTAAGTATATACATTTGAATTAATATTTCCTTTCTTTTTTAAGTTTGCGAATTTGCAATATGTGCAAAAGTGCAATGTGTATTCTGAGAATTCTGCTGGCTTGATGAGGCTATGACCTTCTGAACGCACGGTGTGCACAACGAACAATGAATGGAAATGGACTATCAAAATCAGTAATGTGAGTAGTGTCAAGTGTTTCTTTATAGTTGTGTTTACGTATCACAAAGACGTGATACTTTTGCAATTTACTATCGCTTCGCTACGCTAAAACAACTACACAACAGCCCTAGTGCCCTATAGCCAATTCAGTCAAGTTAATAAAATAAATTATTACTGAATTTATTATCGGAAAGTGGCAGAGCAGACTGGCATAGCACATAATTTTTTACTCGGCAGAAATCAGTGAAAATAAACAAATGAGTTTTGGTAATATACACAATGTGCTCATACCAACGTCGATAAACGAATTCTGTGAGGAAAGAAATTGGAAAAATATTCTGAATTCAGAATTTTACCTGGGATTAGACAAAATTCGCTATTTCAGTGTAGTATATCGTTGGTTAAGATGCAAAATGGGTTACTGTTGAAGATAGAATGTTGTGCATCTAGATTCAAGTAGTTGATTAATTGGCATTATTAATTAGATTTCAATTAGACATAACTACAATTGGAATAAGTAATAAGAATTTTGTAATCATGAAGTAATGTATAAAGTCATCACTGTTGCACAATCAGATTTATGAATATAAAACGGATATTTCGCAATGATGAGATGATCTGGACATTATTGTGAATGCTCATTAAATGCGATGAGAAATATGAATGTAAACATTGATTCAAAGCCGAAAAAGAACGACTGAATAAAATTTAATCTAAAACTCGGATTCAACCAGAGTAGACTTGACTTCTTTATTTCCCCAAACTATGCCAACTGAGAATTTTGATAAAACCCATTTTATTGCGGATGTATTCCCAATAGGTACTTACATTCAAATACAACAAAAAGCAAAATGGTCCACATCCGGGAACTCATAAAAGTAAAGTGGTGCATATCAGTTTATGTTAACTACCGTGTGTTTAACAATGAATACAGAGTTAATAATTGCTACAAGACATTAAGAAACTGCATATACTATTTTCGCACTGTAGTTTTTATTGCTTTCAAATAATCTTATTTTAAAATCCATTTCACAAAAATGATGTATGACTGTGGTGTGACATGAAACTTTTTACACGTGTCAATGCACGTTTTTCCATTTTTTTGTAGTTGTCTTAACAAGTATTATTCTATTTTGCCTTTCTACTAGTAATTTCTTGTTCTATCAAATAAGCCTAAATACTATAATAATTATTAAGTTATAAGGAATTGAAACTTAGTTATTATTTAAGTATATATTGCATTTACTTATTTGAGTTTATCTTGGCGAGAGTTAAAAGTGTCTACTATGTTCTTCCGTGTTCAACGTGTCATCATCTATAAAAACAACTTGAAATATTTCTATCCTAAGGACAATTCTACATAAGAATTAATAGCAAACAGGTCAATAATAAGTTAAAACTAAGCATTGTATAGGTACAAATACAAAAAATGATATATGGAATAAAAATAAATTTATTCATTGCATTGTTTTATACACGATTTTGTGTGACCTTCAGAAAAATGAGTTGTACACACTTCAGATTTCGATTTTTCAGCCATTTCATTAATTGTGTCGAAGTAAATCTCAGTTTTGTCCTCTATGAACGATGGTTATTACAAACAATGCCGTTCAAGCGCTAATACGCTATTTTAATAATCTCGTTCATGTCTTTCACACAGACTACATAATTTCGTTGATCAAAAACGAAAAAGTATGTACTAGTAGGTATTCACGTCCAACAGTACAATATAAATAGCTCAGATAGCGTCAGACCTTGGGAGTTGGGAACAAAGAACAGATCACTCGGGTTATAAGCACGAATGTACTTAGTAGGTATTTTAATTTATAGATAACATTTACATATAGTTATGAGGATAAAAGGAAGACTACTAATCTCATGATCGCTAGTAGGAAAACGTCAATAGTAATTACAAATACTAAGTACCTACAGTAGAATAAAAACAGAAAGAGCAAGAAAAATTAGCTTATACTGTCCAAGATTGCGGGCAGATTCTTAACGCCCCTCGTCCTTGTTTTTACTTGCTCGTGAATTTTTAAAACAAATCCGTAGTCTTCAGAATAGTTCAAAAATTCATTCATTACAACAAGTTCTTATACACTAGGAATTTCGCACGGATACAAATCAAAGAAATGCACTACATATGTATTTGTAATTGTAGGCATCGGTATCATAGCTCAAACAGTAAAAGATTAATTACAACGTTTGCTACCCATCTCCAGGCACATCAACAATTTAGAATGTAATTATATAATTAATAGTATATTTACTAGTAAGCAATTATTTATAAACAATACAAAGTACAATACTGAAGGGTCTTGGGATAAGAACTTAGGTAAGTACCAAGAAATAGTAATAATACGAACAACGAACCATGTATGAGTTAGAGCCAATTTAGCTGAAAACATGCCTACATGTAAGTACATAAAAATCCCTCCCTTTTCAGCTTTTGGGTTTCCTTAGAAAGAACATGTTAGTAATGTAAGACGCAAGACTATAGCTTAATGAATAATTCCACTGACGAGTTCAGCCAGCCTAATTATGTAGATGCTTCAGATCGAACCTTGACACTATTCACTGCCCCATAAGATAAAGATTAGGTTAGGTTACAGTATAAGTGATTTGTAAACGAAAAATTACATCTTAAATTATTATTACAATAATTAATTGGTATAATAAGCAGGCCTAACGGACCCGAACATTATAATATAAAATATTGATAATTTATTAATTCTCACGATCAAACTTACGTCAGCGAATAGTAATCTCAAATCACTCGCGAATCATAGGAAGCAAAATTATTCTCAAGGTACTTAATTGTCATGCAACTTATTACAACTAAATTTTACGACGATATAGAAGATTCATTATTCATTTACTTAAAGGACCTACGACTTTTGGCATATAACTAATTTGATCTCTGTCACAGCATTCTGCCAACAAACAAAAGAGAGCATTCGGTCACTTCTTTGCTAGCGTATATATACACACATGAGCTTTCCAATATGTCGTCCACGAGGACAAGCTTATTACACTTACTGCTTACTTTACTAAATAATGATAATTTATGATATCGCTAACGACAAGTAAACCCCGTAAATAGCTGTCAAAATGCAGCGCACGCATGTGATTTAATAGAAATTTTATGCGCAACATAAAATTAATTCCGACAATCCGCTTATATTTTGGCCAGCAAGAATATTATGGCATTTCTTTAAAAAATCACTAGCATTTTAAGCAGAAATCTGAACAAAAATACCTAGGTATGTTAGAATCAACTACCAAATCATTACCAGCACCATCGCAAACGAATTCATTGATATCATCGCATCACTGTGATTCCAAGATGAGCATACTTTGCAATATAAGTAAATTATACTGTTAATCAATATAACACATTCATTTAAAACTCCTAGTAACTCAATCAGAAGGACTGAGAAGCCGTAAAGAAGCAATATCCTATTTAACTCAGCGTACGTCCACTTCAAGGAAGGAACAAAATTACCTACCTACCTATATTATAAAACGGCACGCACCCGTTCTTTCGTACACCTGGCTGTCTGCACCCTGAATCGTACGGACTGCATAAAGAAGGAGCAACAATTTTCAATATATATAATATTATTTCTGTCAACTATTGTCATATTTTATTGACTCACTCGCAGTATTCTGTTAATTCCAAACTTTAATGATTTGCTTAGCTGTCTGGTTTACTACTGTATTTGTGAATCCTACCTACTAAAATCATACGAAGCACGTAGGGAATGCTGTTTACTTTTCTGCGGCGTCCATTGTAACTGTAAACATATGAGCAGGTAAGTCGTCTCAAGTGGGATTTTTAATACGTTTGTGAACAACAAACAGTGTCAACAATGTGAAACCCTACACTTCCCGTCCCAAAATTCTAAAAAGTATCCTCCGTTCAATCTTTAGCTGCAAATTACGTAAACTTAATAATGGCGAATTTTTTCATCGAACACAATATATAATCTAATTTATACTCTAGACCCTGCTTCAGAAACAACTAGAGCATGATCAACATGCATAGATATATCTACATCCTGAAGAATCCGACAAAGTTTAGCAGGAGGAAACAATACAACGTATGAAACAAAACCATATCTTTGTACCAAAATAATTCTAAAAGTTTTTAGGAAAATTAGATGCCTTATGAGCATAAAACTTCAATAGTACTACTTATAATGCACACCTGGTCAAAATACGAAGATGGGGAATTGTCTAGCAACGATTTGTTTTGGTGTAGCTCTCTCTCCTCTATATAATAATTTTATATATTTTTATAAAAAAAAACTTAATCGTTAAAAACTATCTTATTCGACTAGAACAGACCAATCGTGTGAAATTCTACCATAGTAGATATCAGAGAGATTCTTGAGAATTCGCAAATGGATGGGATTATCGTGTTCGACCGTTGGTATGTGCAAGTTTTCTCCCAGGTACGAGACTCCACTAATTGGACAAACTATGCAAGCAGTCCCAGCACCAAAAAACTCCAATAACTGTGAAATATAAAACAAAGTATATATGATATTAGCACTAAATATTCCGTAATAGTTCAATAGCATAGAGTCATAGAGTACGTGTAGAGAGGATAAGTTTTTGAGATATGTAAGTTACTAGATATGTATCTCTTACCCTCTTCTCTTTATTTAGCTGAATCAGTTCTTGCATAGTCATAGGTCTTTCTGTAATTTTAAACTCGTTCCACTCTCGTGTCATATCTAATATACTTTGTCGTGTTACTCCAGGGAGAATGAGACCGTGGAGAGGAGGGGTTATCAGTTCCTTTTCTAAAATTATAGCATGTATACCACTTTCATTACTTTCTGGTTTCCTAATAATCGGCATCTTATCAAAAGCAAAATAGTTAATGTCACAAGGGTTATCAAAAATGATCTTCTGCAACTTTTCCAACTCATTGCATCATTTTAAGCGCAAGGATACGGACTCTCACAGGGAGTACACCAGTAATAATTTTACACACATTTCAGGTATGTTTTTTGCCAAATTAAAGGATCAAAGGACGCTACTTAACTGGTAATAAAGGGACAGATAAGGACGAAAAAAATGGACAGACTTGGTATAACTGTATGACGTTGAAGAAAGGGGTAAGGTAATGCTCATTAGTACTTCAAATGCTTACCTCCGTTAGCGTTTTTATAGAACACAAAAATGTTCATTGTTCCAACTTCGGTAATCTGATGATCTTCTCCATAGAGCCACAAAACTTGCTGAAGACCAGCAGATTCTGCAGTTTTCTGATGTAAGAAGTATAAAAACGTTAAAAATGTTGCTGAAAGTGCAAGCGAAACCTTTAGTTTTTTTTAAAAAAGTAGCTAATCAGTGATACGTGCACTTCTAAATAATAAATGTCTAGTACATTCATTTAATTTTTAAGACTTGGCTGGAGAATAAAAATAAATTAAAGGTTAACTTTGATAAGCAGAAACTAAAATATCTGGGACAACTGCGTGAACACGATCCTGGGCTATGTAATTAAATATACAAAGTTAATTATCAATAACGCACCTGAACGAACACAGTGGGTGCATAATTAGACCCTAATTTAGTGTCCCCGCATCCACCCGGCCAAGCTCGCACATACTGAGGGTCTGCCAATAGGGAAACTGGCTTGAAGCCTGTATCGAAGTAAGGGCCTACAGGGCACAGGATTACGTAAAGAAGAGCTTTCATTGACCTTGAAACTCCTAGTGTGGGCTGAGGATGCCAAAATTAAAAATTAATTAGAACCAGAATATCTTATATCCACGTATTCTGGATAAACTCATTCGTTGTCATATCCGCTGCTTAATAAGAAAACTAAAACTATGATCCAATGATGTTATGACCGAAGTGAAATCACGTTGTGAAAAATTACACATTTTTTTGTTAGCACCTTTACGTATATTAGTCCACTTCATTCATTTCTTTCATCACCAATTTACATTCTATTTCTCAAATTTGCTAAACACATTTTCTCTTAAAAACGGATTTGAAGGCTTTGATAATTTATAATCCAGAAACTTACATCTGTTCCAATAAAAGTTGGTCTGACGTAAAGGCTTGAAGTCTCCGAATGAGGAATCCATTCCTCTTCAATACGTATAAGCCTTTTTAAAGCTTGAATAAATTCTTCCGGTTCAAACTGAGGAAGCAACGATCTTTTAGCACCACGAAGAAGCCGTTTCATGTTTAAATCGGGTCGAAATATCCGAATTTTCCCATCAACCCCACGATACGCTTTCATACCTTCAAACAACTAACAGAAAAATGGATTATATTTAATGAACTATGAAAGCCTCATATACAGCAATGGAACAAACCTACATTAGAAGATTACGCATAATTCGTTCCGAAAAAAAACTTACCTCCACGGCATAATGAAGAACCTTCGCAGCCGGATGAATTGGGAGGTTATGAACAGGGGAGATTAGTGGACGTGACCACCCATCATCTTTGTCCCATTCCACTTCAAGCATATGGTCGGTAAAACATTTACCGAATACCAGATTGGACACATCGGGCTTCGGTTTCAGCTGCTCTGGACCAGCCAGAGAAACTTGAAGGTCTGAAAACTAAATTTAGACCTATTTTAAGGGTTTTTTCCCACGGATATAGCTAATAAGGCTATACGCATGTTGAATCGACGTAAAGGTGATTATATAATATACATATATTACCTTAAAACTTGCACATTCTGTCGGATCTCGCGGAAGCTGACTGTAAGAACGGATTCCTGGATGCGATAATGATACTACTCTGGTTTTCCAGCAAGTCTACAACAGGGAATCAATAAAACAACAATCAGGTATTATTTACCAAAGGAAGGTATCGAATGCTCAGAGTGATCAAGTAGTACGTAGGATCGGCACGTACAAATGAATGTCATGTTAAGAAATAAAATCTCAACTTATTTTGAAAACCATAGATACAAGCAATAACAACTGTAACGCCATCAAAGTTTTACACATAAAAAGAAGTCAAATCATATTAAAAAAATCTACATTGGGAGATTACTTCAATGCACGCGGAGACAGTAAGTATACTGACTCCATCGTGCACCAGAATTAAAAAATAAATAGAAACTCACCTGTGAAAATACTGGTCCGGTAAAGCGGAAATTTGAAAGTAAGACGGAATACTTCGCCATAAATATAACTGCCCCAAACGATGCAGACAAAAATGGGAAAAATACACAGAAACCCCAGCGAGCGGTTTACGTGGTTTTGGTTCTTTCGTTGGTCTTAAGTATTCGTTGCAGTTAGATATTTATCTTGCAGTTTGGAAAATCCAATCGAAAAAGGATGAATCTAGGATTTAATGTGCACCTGCAACCATACAATGAATAGGGCTTGTATCACTGAATCAATGCAGGTTTAAATAAATATTATTATTTATATTGCCAACATACTTCAATTATGTGTCCGCATGGGGGAACATGTTCGTATAACAGGCACACGCATTTCGATGTAAGGCAAAATATAATTATGCTTAAATTAGCACCGGCCTATTCATATGCCGTCAAATTGTGTACACATTTATTCGCAAACGATTTCTTATATTTTCGGGTCATCCGGAACACGTTGCCCCTGTAGCGTCACCCGTAGCGCCACAAAGTATATACATAGGTAAAATTATAGTGGATAAAAGTATGAACACAGAATAATATAATGAACGTAGCGACTTTTGTGTTAAGCACGCAAGTTAAGTACACATGCTGCAAATAGAGTATGCGAATTCTAGAAATATTCTTAGCAAACGATGAAGGTACAACATAATTATAGATAGCTAGGTAAGCCAACTATATATCGTAACGCTGGAAACCGTCATAATACATTCTTGCTCCTAAAGAGCTGAAAAGTTCATCCTGAACAACAATAATGCCGAGTTAACAACTACTCTAAATTTAAAGTGTTGGTCAATGTAGAAAAATGAAGTTCTTCCTTCCTCAATACCCACTCTAATGGTAGTCTAAAAGTGAGAACGATGCGATGTAACAAGAACAATTCGAGCTTCAGACTTGACAGTTTATTAAAACTCGGAAAGGGTTTAAGAGACTTTATTCTTAATTGTGAATAACTTGTTTATGTAGTGACTTGTCAATTATGCGCTTTTAACAGATTTCCCATTCCGTCAACAATGCTATATGTTACTACAGATTTAGTAATTAAAAATTATTTAAAAATAAATTACCCTTAGTTCGCTTAACCCCAAATCACGTACAATCTGTTCTGCCTACTCTTTAGATGTACTGGGAAAGCATTTATTTATCGATCCAAGATTTAGCACAACGACAACAACGACAGAAGGTCCAATTGTGTACCAATTCAACCCGAAAGTTACCAACACTGACTTTTTGCTGTACAATTTGTTTAGAAAGGATTCCCTCCAGTCATTTAATCTCAGTATCGACTGGCAATATAGCAAAACAGTAATAGCCGAGATTAAAGTTAAAGTCCGAACAATACTAACAACAATTCAACTATGATGACAAGAGATTAGGTTATATAGGGTATGCTGGGAGCTCAAAGTAGGCAGCGTAAATACAGAAATAATGTACACACTTCACACAATATAGGTACTCCTGTCTTCTGCCCGTTTCCCTCGCTACTCACAGGTTTGCAAAGATATCTTGGGATGGTAGTTTTTCTGCTTTCAGTTATTAATAATTATACACTCCACACGTTGTACGTCTCGTTCTGGTACACAGACCACATTCTTAATCAAGATGGGAACAAAATAAATGCAAATTACGATTCTTGGAAGTATTTATATAATAAGTTGAGCAAGTTTTTTTTTGCACGCTGTCTTGGTTGAGTCTTGCCTTGCTCTAGTATATTATTTTGTGGGGCTAATGATAGTGTCTGGGCGTACTGCTGTAACTGACTGAACTGACCGAGGTAATTCTAAAAAAAATGTATATATGGTGTTTGAGTATGTATATTTTTGTTGAAGGTTTAGAGAAATGATCGTGACTCTTGAGACGGCACAGCTTCTGGCTGATCTTCTCTATTAGGTGAGCAACTTTATACCAAGTAAATGATTCCGTTGCACGTTCCGTAGCTTCGCGAGAGTTTAACAATAATTATGTTACGTAACAGTCGGGGACTCGCCACGGACATGGAAACTATTTAATAGAGGAATTCTCTGTAATGTTAGTAGCAAGTGCCAAGATTTTGCTTGGCTGTGTTTTCGGCTCTCAAGATGATAAAAGCAACGTATAACCTTCATGCACAGAGCACAAGTTCCAGTCTCCTACTAAAAGATCCTCTATAGTAATGTGCGTGTGCAGGAACTGATGTTGAGATTATGTGAAAGACTTTCATTTCACTTTTGGCGCATATTCAATCTCGCGAAGATTGGTCTACCCTGGTGGTGTGAATCTCCGAGGCCAATTGCTTGGGCAGAAACGTTACTAGATTGAAGGTGTGTGATCTGACGTCATTACATTTATTTATAAAGTCCTCCACAAAAAAATACTTTGTAAACAACACACATATTTCTAGATTAGCATTGGGTCGGAAATTCGGCATTGAGTTAGTGAATGAGAGCTGCGTATATGTGGGCCATGACTCTCTCGACGGATTTTAAAATTCTACCTGTTCTTTCCATTTGACTAGAATAGAGATTACAACTGTGCATTCAGTAATAATTATATTAATTAAATGGAACATGCGCTCATAACAGTGATTTTGATTGTTAACATCTAATAAAAACAATAAAATTAAAAACTGAATACATTCACTCCACCGTCGCACTATAAATGCAATACTACAGTATAGAATTCCTACGGGACTCACATTACGATTAGGTACTACTCGAGATAGTTGGCGAGGTCCCCTGGCTCATTAACTCACCTGGTTTAAAGGGCTATTTAGCCTCTAAGTAGCCGTCGCAGGATTTAGCGACACTCTAGCATTTGGCCTATACATGAATACAGGTGAGTTAATGAGGCAGGGGACCTCGCCAAATATCTCGAGAGTATGTACTTTACAGATGCTATGCTCAATGGAAAGAGTTCACTTGAATCCTCCCAGCCATTGCATTGTAGGTAGCTTCCTTGCTTCAGAACATACATACTTACTCATCCAGAATATCAATCCTAGAATTGAACGCTTTATTTAATTCCAGTAGGAAGAAATAGTAATGAGGATATTTCCCTTTGTTCACATGATCCCCGTCACAGGGAATGAAACCATAAATTAGGACGCGTGAAGTGCTAAAATTGTCAACATTGTCAACGAACTTTTGATTCTTGCTACGTCCCTCTATCTATATTGACTTGCCTGTCATTGCCAAGTCGATGCATTTCAAGATTTTAGAACGCACTTATTCACTAACACTAAAAGAGTGTGACCTTTAAAAAGTTATTTTGGTATTGGGAGTTTCAATGTTATAAATACATACATGTGAAAGTAGGATTTATACGAAGAACACTTAATATTATCTGAGCACTATTATTTCGGTACAAACTAAATGTCTGGCTCTGGAGTCTTACAACTTGAGAACTACAAAAACTTTTACCTCCACTTTGTTTGTGAGCAATTCTGATGCCTGTACATCATATATGAGCCGGTCGCAAGATAATGATTTGGAATATTACGAGTACTCAGTTCTCGGTCTTATTTTTAATTTGAAATTTCGGCGTCACGTTTATCTATAAATATTTTCTAACTATAACAATTTAATTGAGTGCCTCTATTATACGAATTACAGACGGTAATGTTAGATTAATGAGAAATAAAAGCACGTGCATATTATTATTATTTTGAAAACATTGTTTGAAGAGATATTAAAACATTAACACCTTCCTGTTTGTTTATTACTATTAATGCCGTTTTAAAATCCACAACCATGCGAAAAATCATCAAACCATATGAAATTATAGTAGGTAGCATGGCTTTGATGCTACTTGGCGGGATCCCCCTGGACTTGCCTGCTAAAATAGAATATACAAAGACGTAATTATATGGAATAGGGATCAATGATCCAGCAGTACTGTAGACTGTAGCGTGAAGTGAAGTGCAATACATACTTTGTTTAAATCAGGTGACTGGAGCTAGGAGATTACATACCAAAATTCTAGTGTAATTTGTAGGTTACATATATACCCACGTTCCTATACTGTTTTGTATGAAATTGATGGTAAGTCGCAGTCAAGCAGGTAAACGCTAGAGCAGAGGAGAAGAACTTGAGGTACTTACTTATGTACCTAAGTAAACGTCTACTTCCATTGTAAAACTCACATGAGCACACAGCTGTTCGTAAATAATTCTTCCTAGTAACTGAATGGATGGTGATCTTTTTGATCTGAGAGTAATGTTAATGTAAATGTGCAAGTACTAGTAGGTTCCTTACTTTTAAATGAATAACACATTTCCGGAACAGATTTCAATACTGACTCGCTTGTTTACACAAACTAATGAGCATTAATGTGCTTGTACTCATTAAATATTACGAACGTTTGGTTTTTTCTTGTTTACAGGTGCACACTGGCTATTACTATGTTAGGCCTATATAATTTTAAAAGATTAATTTTTATACTCAATTAAAGTACCAATTATCATTTGCGTGTACGTTCCAGTCTGACTCAATGTGAATTCCATGTTACTAGTATCAATGAGCAATCAAAACACGCTGCAACTGTATTATATGTATTTAAGTAATGTAAGCAGTGCAGTGATTACAATTTTTTAAAATGTATAAATCAGATCTATAATTCAACTGAATGACATGTTCAACCTACAATGTGCTGATCTTGTTAAATCTTAGGAATTATTGCATCAGATCCACAGAAACATTTACGCAAAAGCTATGCATTTTAAAACCGCTATAGAAAATTCCAATTCATATTATGCAAAACTATTTTCAATCTTTTTGTATTGTAGGCGTTATTAATAAATGTATACACATAGAGAGCGACACGCAGTAAGGTTAAGCAGACTGACCGCACTTAAATATAAACTTACGTAATCTATAACTAGTTTTCAGCATAACAAATTTCAACATTACTCTGCTTACTATACGACATCCGTAGATGTCATCTGCAACTGAAAATATTATGAATGCAACTAAATTGGGTTATTCACCGCGAAACCATGTGAATATGATACTTACTGACGGATTAAAAAATTGTATCAGCGACAATAAAAGGACCTATCCATAAATAGCAACATCGTTCAGAATGCCATGGCAGAGCACGATGAGAGATTATTAGGTACCTAGACCCAGATGTATTAATTAATGCCGTGGAATGAAACAGTGACACTCTGTGATACGCGCACTAATTGAATTGCTGACATTTTTAATAATAGATAGTCAATTGTATAACATAATTAGGATTTATGAGTACAAAATTTATCTTTAACTTTTACATCTTTGCTGGGTTGGCTTCTTCAAATTGCATAATTTAAATCTATGCAAATGCTAATTCTTATACCAAACACTACAATATTTACGAGTATTATCAGTAGCCTTCTTATTTGTAAACATGAAAGTATTATTTGGAACTTACATACCTACGTGTATTTAAGACCTTGCACTATTTTTCAGCTTAGCTTAGCAGACATTATGCTACTACTGCATACGCAAAAATATCATCCCAGAAAGACACCAAAAATTATATGTATAATTATATTACCCTGCTACAACACAATGAATAGCTCAAGAAATAATAAAATACAATAAAATAATATTGTATAATTTATACTATGAAGCTCATGACCTACAATACGGGGATCATCCTAGTTTATCATTCTCATAGCGCATCCATCACAGAAAGTTTTGTAGCTCTTAATTCAGTTTTTAGCCTGCCCAGTTTATCAAACAAGCAATGCGCAATGGAATCCAATGATGGAGAGAAATGCGATAAAAATAATATTAGAACAAGAATAGTGTAATCAACAGTATAATACTGTTGATTATTATTCTGTAATAATAGGTTACTGACAGTAACCTGCCGATTAGTCGACTAATCATTAGGAAATGGTTTTTGGTTGCTTGTATTTATACCAAAGTCTCGAACAAGATATGTATATTGCTTAATAGAACTTTCTGGACTTATGCAAAGTTTAATGGATAGATGTAAAAGGGGTAAATTAACTAGGTAGTGGAAGTGGTTCAAATATTATCGCAAATCGTTGTTTATCGGAATTAAATTATTTTGGAGATAAAGTACAAATGACGCTTAATAAAAGAACAACTCAATATTAAATGGCTAAAAATCAAGACACACCGTAAAAATTCTAAAAGAATATAAAAATAGATTCCTCTTGGTATTTATTAGTTTTGGAAATTGTTTCGTATAGGTAGTTCGATTTCACGTATACCTATTTATATATTTATTATTAACTAGGCATTCTACACTCTCAACTGACTCATATACACACGTGCCTTTTTGGGAGCTCCCAAGGAATTGTACAGATGAGCCAAGTTATACAAAATATCTTTCCTTAAATCTAAAATATTTTCATCCCCAAATAAGGTTTTCTTCATTTCTGAGCAAATGGGATTACCATTATATGATTTACTAATAGGATTCATTTCTAGGGCACGCTTATAAAAGAAAATAGCGTCTTGGAACGCTCCTAACAGGTGTAAAGTTCGACCAACATTGTAATACATTTCTTGGCAATTGCCACGACATTTCATGTAGGTTTGCAAAAACGCAATAATTTGAATGGCTATCTGTGACCTGTTGGTGGACGTTTTTTGGCTTAAAACCGATATAAGACAGGATACTATCATTAAGCAAACAAGAGGATTATCTGGTGATTTGGAATGAAGATAAAAATACTGAGTCAAAGCAGTTTTATAATTGCCACAAGAAAAGTTGTGATGAGCAGTCAGCAATTTTAAATTATTATCCTGAGGGCTTTTCTTTACCAGCCTAATTAAGTGGCGACCATACCTTACATAATCATGCCTCTGCAAAGCTTTCCCAAACAAATTGAGCGCCATAGCCGATTTTACGCCTTCGGGGCTCAAGCTTTGAAATTTAACGTGTGGTGCAAGTAATTCTTGATCCAAGTTGAGTAGAGATGCAAGATAAGAATGAAACCCACATGATTTCTCCATTTTAGGAACTAAACCAAAAAGCTCAGAACTCCACGCTGTGTAAGTGAATCTTTCCAGTAGGTCATACCTCTCCATGTCTAGACATACTTGACACACATGCAAATAGATTTGCCATTCCGAATCCGTTATTTCAGGTCTTTCCATAAAACTTGCTCGTTTATCATGAGGGTGTTCTTCTCGCTTCGTTCGATGAAGTTGGACGGCCTCATACCTCTTGTCAGAATGAGTGGTCAATGAAACTCCTGTTGCAACGGGAAAAATGAGTAAGGTAAAACAGATAGGTAAATAAATTTTTCCAAAAAATGCATTTGTTTTTAAAATTTTCATTGACTTTCCAACCCACCTAGTGTATCTTCTTTACTTCGTAAAGTGTGACAGTGTCTCGAAAACAAAAACTGTGCTGTCTCAATCAATTCATACGGTCTCTTCTGCTGAATGTAAATTTTGCATTTCTCAGCAATCAAATGATGGTCGATAATTTTCTCTTCTTGGTCTACAAAATTACGCAATGTTTGAAAATTAATGAAAAGCAAACCGCAGTAATGCTTTAAACATGAGAAGCAGATTGCCGAGTGCAGATACCAACCTTGATTAAGCGTTTGCAATGCATCTTCAGAACGTCCAAGTTTTTGAAGAATTAAAGCATAGTTGAGCTTTGCCACATGGTGGTTCGGTACTAAAGATATTACAGTTTCATAAGCACCAGCAGCTTCTTCGTTCTTCCCTAAGCTGTACAACGTTTCCGCATGACGAAGAAAGCATAAAGAAGCCTTCGGCCATACAAATGTGTTTTAGTAAGAATTCCCATTCACTTATACCACTCCCAACTCATAGCATAGGTTTGAACAAACTGATGTTTTAAATTACCTCTTTCATTTTAGGCGATTTGACCAACATGGAAGTGAGCTCCAGACTCGACTGCCATCGCTCTTTAGCCATGTACGCTTCGGCAACTTCCAAATATAAATCCCCAAATTTTTCAATTGGTTTTGCGAGAAGCTGAGGTAGTAAACTCTACAAAATAATACAAATGTATTATGACTAATATTAAGAAAAATAATATAATCTGAAGATTAAGTTACATCATGGCAGAAGAGTGTACCTTGGCCAAATCATATGCTTCCAAATGAATTAGGGACGTGATTAATTTAACATTTAATTCTGCTGGGAAAAATTGAGGTGCTTCTACAGAATCCCTTTTAGATAATGCTCTGGATAAAGACGGGCGAGTTTCAAAATCTGCTTCTTCTAAAGGGGGTTTAAACTCTACTTTGGAGTGAGTTTGTAAAAGCTGAATTGATTCCACATATTTCTTAAATCTTCTCATCAGTTCCAATATCAAATTCACTTCTGTAAAGGCAATCATGTGATAAACTCAAATTAATACCAATGAATATGGTCCGCGGTATAGCATCTGCAATATGTATTTAACCCCTAATCATAACCAGATCTTACCAATATTAGTAATAAATGCAGGATATTCTTTCACTGCTTGATTTAAAAAATGGTATGCTTTCTCTTTATCCTTTTCCATGTAATACAGTTGTGAAATTTTGCGGTAAGCTTGAACGCAGGCCTTTCCTTCTTTAGGTAATGCTGAAGTTTACAAAACAAAAAACGGATGATTAGTAGAAAATAATAGCTTAAATTAAATACAATAAGCTTCATGATGTAGATGATACTTCAAAATGAAAAATAATTACCTTGAATTAGCCTAAGATAGCCTTTGATCGCTCCCTTGACGTCACCAGATGTCTTCATTAATTCGCAACGTCGAAAATATAAGTCTGGTACGTCTGGCGTGACTGAAAGAGCTACAAGTACGAAGATGATCATCAGTTTAACTAGCTTCGAACTGCAAAGTGTCAGCATTTAAAAAACAATCGAATAACCTACCATGAGTATAGCAAGAAATGGCTTGTTGTATATTCCCCTGATCTAAAGACATTTCGGCCAGTCGAGGCCATTCTTTGCAATGCTTGGGATCCAATAAAGCACCAATCATTCCAAATCTGAGAGCTCTGTCATATTCGTTTAGATCGTAATATATCAATGACAATAAAGCATAAGGGTCCGTAATGGTGGGTTCTGAAATGTAATATAGTACATACACTTAAAAAAACTTAGCTTGAGCGTATTTCACATCCCCCAAAGATATTTACACGTCAGTAAATTAAAAAAATTATGAAAACTCACGCTCTTTGATGATTTCCTGGCAAATTGCGATCGCACTCTTTTGCTCCCCACGAACATACCGTAAATGGGCTTCTCCCATCATTCCTTGAACGGTGGGGGACATTTTTCGGCGTCTTCTGAGCGTGAAGCTGGACACCTTATCTCCAGTACTGTAGAAGTCAGCCGTATACTTTGGGCGCACTTCCCACGTAGATTCAGGAGGCAGCATTGATGTGTCAAATCCAAAGCGATCTAAGCTAACTTCCTCCGTTTCTACTTGGGAACCTGTCACCTTCTTCCGCTTTTTTGCGGGTGATTTCCTGGGTGACGGTCCAGGTGTTTTCATCGTAACCTTTGTACTCTTGGAGGCTTCAACTTTGTTGTTGCCTTCCGAAGACCCTTCCTTCTCTCCAGCTCCAGCATCACTACATTTTTCTAAAGCTGCAGTTAAGTCGGCCAACGTGAAGGAACCTAAAAGAGTAAAAGAAACAATTTTTATTTCCTGTTACAAGTGTCCACTAATAGTAGTGGACAGTTCAGGCTATATCGTCATCCCTAGTCACAGTACTTGATAAACCCACCTTCCAAATATTGAT
This sequence comes from Dicyrtoma fusca, assembly GCA_034695205.1. NCBI lineage: Eukaryota > Metazoa > Arthropoda > Collembola > Symphypleona > Dicyrtomidae > Dicyrtoma > Dicyrtoma fusca. Next base: position 9,542 of record JAQFZC010000686.1, on the reverse strand, counting down.
TCGTGGCTGCACGGATCCTCTTATTATTTTCAGACTCGGCTTCAGACTCCACTTCATGTTCCTTGTTTTTTTCAGCATCTGGAAATTCATCCGAGTCGGAACTGGATCTTTCTTCAGAATCAGATCCCAAGTCCGAGGACGGAATCTCTTCAACTTTAGATTCGTCCATTCCTGACTCTGCTATTACTGTCGCCAAGTCTGTAGAATCTACAATTACAGCAGAAGATGCTTCGTCGCTACCTACTTCTTCCATGATTACTATTTTCGTCAAAGTATTTAACACTCTGGACTTTTCAGATGGAACTTTCTCTATCAACTATGTTCACACTATAATCCAACCAAAATACGAAACAACTTTAATGAAGCTGGAAGGGTTTTACTAACAGGGTCGTCATTCCCTTCATTCAAGCGGTTAGAAAGCCCTCTCCAGTTAGAACATAGAAAGAAGTTAAGACTTTTTGAAAATCGTTAAATGCCCGTCGTTCCGCTCTACTTGAAAAACGTTAAAACTTCGTTTTTCACTTTTTGACAATACAACTCTCTAGTGTATTGTGATTTACAATACCATAAGTTACAGTAAAGTTGTAACTGTAGGGACCTATTCGCAATTTGTACTGTGAATTGTAACTTGTAAAATAATGTTTACAATTATTACTATTCACCACAGTAAAGAAAAACTCCTTTGCTGTAGTTGGTTTTATTTTTGTATTTATTTCGTCGTTTGAACTTTGAACTATTTAGTGGCAGCGCCAACTGCTACGCACTCACCTGTGCCAACCAATCTCGATCGTCACTGGCGAGTTTGAGTAGTGGATCTTCAGTGACCAAAATATTTAAAAGTACCCAAATCTTTCACGTGACGGACGTGAGATTGGAGATCCAAAACCATTGAAGGGCTCGAGTGATTCTGTATTTCTGTGACTTTCGGTGTTGCAGTTCAAGACAAAAATCCTGTCTACCATCTCCAGTTTTAAAATATTAATTCCGAAGGGCCGAATTTAATTACCCATTCACAATGAACTCCAGACCACTTATCTGTGCTGCCCGGAACTTCATTCAGCCTCGAACCATCATTCCCAGAGCAGGTTAGGTACGACGGAGTGAGAAAGATTGCATGTAAAAACCGACTCAAAATAGTATTTGAACCTACTTCACTCACTTCAATAATTAATTACAGTTTGTTGTTATTCAAATAAATATTTAAATGATTGTCTATTTTGTGTTCGGTTTTGGTTTTTTGTTTGGGTTTTATGTAATGCGACGTATGCTAGGAAGCTAAGTAATTTAGGAGTAGTACATATGAATTAGGGTAGACGAAGGTTAAAGTGCGAGGTTGGAGGTTCCGTGGTTTTCTTTTTACTTTTTAAAATCTTTAGGTAATAATAACTTACGTTTAATTTCATTTGATCTGTATGTATGATATTTAAAAATTAATCAGCTATACAAAATAGTTTAAAAGCGAAAAAGAAAAAAGGGAAGGAGCTACACATGTTAAATGCCTACCTAGGTAAATACAAGTTCTAATTGAAAACTTTTGTAATTCACCCTGTAGGTGTTTGGAAACCAAGTAAAGTTTGCAAGAATCCAAAATAAGATTATATTCGAATTATAAAATGTAGCTAGTCATGTATGTATGTACCAGTATCTGAAAATTAGTGCTCCGGCTCCCTAAGAACTGATTCATACGAATACATACATACAACACAGGGGTCAAAAGGATCCTCATTCTGAATGTTTTTTTCAAACAGTACTTACGACACTCTGTCTGTTTCCTAAAAGTTAAAACTAAGTAGATTCCCCCTGGAGGAGATGTGTAAACCCAAAAACTGATAAACGAGAGTATTTTTATTACTGTTTATTTTTTAAATTCTAAATTTCAGTTTCGTATAGACTTTTAGATTATAGGACTAACAAAGATAGGGTTCCTATCCTTATTTAGGATGGGTCTCTCTGTTCCCAAATAGGAGTTTACATGTCACATTTAAGCATACTACTTAGTGTACTTAGTAGTTAGTTCGTAGAACTATACAGGTCACAATAATTGTAGATTTTGCTTCAGTTAGAGAAAATTATGTTTACGAGCCTTCAATTAATAATCAACAACCATGAGCTTAATTTAAGATAGAAAAAAGTTATGAATTTTGGCAGACATTCGCTACTCCTTTTGATGGAATATAATTAGTGTGTTTTCTATTAAGGTTTCCTTCTCTTCCGATCTTCTCTCTCAGCCAGCCAGCAAGGGCTGTAAGCTTGAAGAAATGTATTAATTTAGCATTTACAGTTTTTATATCTTCCAGTGCATCATGGGTATGTATAACAGAGCAGAGGTCAGCGGAAATTAGCAACTACAAAATCCTTAAGTAACAAAATCATTGCATAGCACTCACGACACCAGTGTTAAACTTAGGTAGAAGAGGAAATGGAAGTAAAGAACACACGACATATCTGCAAAATTTTTAGTTCTACTTCTATTTTACCTATTTAGGGATCGAAAAAATAACGATCTATCCGCATTTTATCTTTCACCTGCTACTAAAAAGTAATGACCAGGGAAAATTCCGAAGTATCACAGCATTTAAAATAATAATCTTTTTGTAGTTCGACCCATGAGCAGTCACTATCATGCTGCTGCTGAAGACGCACCAGTCACTTTGGATGATATGCCAGTTCCACAAGGCTCATGGCAAAAGCATTATGAATCCCAGCAAAAGAAGTACAACGTTCACTTGATCATCGGAGTGTCGTTTTTCCTGCTTACCTGTACTGTTGTAAGTACTACATCACTTTTCAATTGATTTCGTTGAAAAAACTTTTTCTGTACTGCTATACTCAGGTAATCAAAGTTGACTATCAAATGTTCTAGCCCCTTAATTTTTGATGTACTGTTTTTCAGTTCAAAACATCAGGACTGGTATTCTTCAATGCCTCCATCCCTCCGCTGCCAGAGGATGGTGCAAAGGAGTGAAGATTCTGACTTCAGGGAAACACTATGTTGTTACAATGAATAGTTGCGGAACCGTGTAGTAATCATAATTTTAGTCGACAATTTATTGCAGAAATGTATTCAATGTACATATTCAAGTAATTTACTATAAATATCAATAAATGAAGTTTCTTCGTCGAATTTTCTGCAGTAGTAACTTTAAATACTATTGGTCAACACAAGGTAGCATGTAATTAGATGAATGCACACCCCTCGATCCTTTTTCTTCCGGTGTACACGTTTACACGTATTGCGCACGCAAAGCCACTTATCACGGGTTATATTCAATACTCAACGTATCAGTAAAAGTGCAATTCGATTTCGTCAGTCTCATACACACCCAGATTTCGACATCTCGGACCGTATTTTGCATTATAAATGGTGCAAAGAGACATCACAAGGCCAAACAACTTTGGATTTACAAAGGTAGGATGAAAAAATGAAAACCTGAGATCCCAAGAAATTGTTTGCATCGAAACAACTTCCTAGGTAGGTATGTGGTATGTACTAACATACATGACCGTGGATAGCACAACAATATTTACATAGATAGGTAAACAGGAATTTATACGGAACTCTTTGCCAACCTTTATGTGGGGGTTCGATTTGGTTCCAGTCGTATCCAGATTGCAGTAGTGTTGCACAGTGTGAGCTGAAACTATTTTTACCTGCGTAGGTACCTGTAAAACTTCTAATTACTCCTCACCTCCAAAAACTCCCCGGTCCAAGCACAGATTTTGCAAATAACTGCCCGTCCCCCTCCAATAACTCCCCGGCACGTTATTAGAGGATTACCATGCTTTAGCATGTACGTACAAATACTACTACGAACTATTTTAGGAATTTAGTAATAACTCCCCACCTCCATTAACTCCCCGGTCCAAGCAATGATTTTTCAAATAACGCCCCGGGGAGTTGTTGGAAGTTTTACGGTACTTAGGTTTGTTAGCGCTGCAAGAATGTATTATTAACCTTTCGTGCCAGTCTAGGAAGTAGGTACCTATGTAGTAAGTAATGGCAGTGTATAGGTTTGTACATGATGGCAAAAATAGTAATAAATTGTAATTAGAGATTAATATTCACTGAGCTTCAGTCACTCCAGAAACATTACTTTGCACTTATTTACAACCACAAAGTACCTATGCAGTCACGCCAGTAGTAAAGAGAAAAATGCCAACAATGTTCAATGTTCACCTCTCCTGATATATTGCCCTACTGACAGCTTATTTGAATCTTTAAAAAAAGAATCTGAATTTTTCGAATTGCATTACCTAACCTTGCATTTCATTCCGTAGTACACATACACTGTTGTGTTCGTAACAGCAGGCAAGTTGTTGAAGAAGCAATTCCCTGAATTCTAGCATTAAATATCATTTCTTACACTTGCTTTTGCTTACGAAATAAGAAATCAAATTATGACGCCTGCGAAGCTTGACCTACCACGGCTACCACGTTGGTCGTCAAAATGCAACGAACATTTTAGAAGACTTACTAGTAATAACATGCAATTTATGATTTAGAGCAGTCACGTACACGTACACCCTATGTATGACGCATACCTTTTAATTAACATTCAACATTTGCGAACCCGAAACAGCGTTCGCTAAAAACATGGACTACTAATTACTAAAGATGTATTTTACGACTACGTTACGTTGTACGTAATTCAGTGTAATAATAATAATTGTATTCTGTGTGGGGCTTCAGCATGAAAGTTTTTTATAGTCCTAGTAGTGTCCAGTAACAATTGCCGGGTAACAAGCCTATTACCAGGTATTACGCTGCAATAATTAGTCTTTAGCAGAGAAATAACTTCTTACCTTGAGGGAGAACAGCTGCCATTTTGAATTGCTGAAGCCAGGTCAGATTTAATTAATCCGATTACAGATTATGTACAATAGTAAGGAACAAGCCAACTTAAAGATAACACAGTGCAACGCATATTGCTCAATATTAAGTAGGTACTCAATAACTTAATAAATAACTAAACTGTTATACTAACTGTAAAGTGTATTTCAGTCTCAACCATCAACTAAGAACGAACGGACCGCAATTACCACCTGCTCGTGTCAGAATTCAATGGGATTTTGAACAACTTTATCACAAAACAAAATTAAATTGACATTATCGACGTAATTTCAAGCGCAGAGCGTATAAATATCTGCACCCTGCATGGTGCCATGTTCTTGACGAAGATGTCATTTTGAATTTATTTACTGTCAACGTCAACTGTTGACGTTTGACGCTCAGCCATTTGGATTTGGAACTTTAGGAAGCGGAAAAAACTCTTGGCTCAACATACAAACACAAAATAAAAGGTCAAACTAAACGGTGGCTGTTTAATTTTAATTTTACGTAGTTATTAATTTACAACTAATAACAATCAGCTGGAAATCGGGATACTTTAAATTATGCAATAGGCAATAGGCGAACTATTGCAAGTATCTTCATTGTTAGTACTGTACTACAGTTCACATTTCACATTGTGCCAAAAAAAGTTCAACAAATGTGATGCCAATTATTGCCAATATTGTCAATCGCCGATCCCCCACTGCAGAGTTTGTCTGTACTGCATGGTGCCGATTACTGCCGATGAAGTTGCTTTGTTGCAACACGTGATTAGACAGCGTGCTGAAGACACCCGGCAAAACAATCTGTACTCTGTAATACTTGCATGTTCAGGTGGCCAACAATTGACAGTCATAATTAAATTATACCTCGGGACATTTAAAAACAGTGTGATGTAATCAGTGACAATCTAACTTGTATCATCATTATTGTTTTAGTCATCGTTACCTTCGTTCGTAGGAGCTTATGCTTACCTGCTGACTTTTGAATGTGACCTCGTCACTATCATCAATCGTGGCGTTAAGTTGTGTTGTAAGTAAGTACTTTTAACTAAAAACTGCCTGCAAATAGTTCTAATATAATTATTAGCTTGAATTTTCCATATTTGATATGGTTGTTCTTGTCCCATAATGGCCATTTAAAAATTAAGGAAATTATTTACCTTTACTTAAAGCCCAGAATGAATTATGATTGAGCGGAAGCCAGGTAATTTACTTTTACTGACAACGACAGCTGTCGTGTATTTAGTATTTTGTGGATTGTGGACACAAGTGGACAACTGCCTAGTTATTTAATCTTGAAACCTGTGTCCCTAAGTAGAGGATATTTAATTTGTATTAAAAGAAAAATATAATAGCGTATTACAATTATATAATTATTACTGGTGTAGTTTTTCATTCAATGCGAATTTATTTTGTAATTATGTCATTGTTGATTGTGCGTAATCGTTACGATTTTTAACTAAGTTGCATCAGTTATAATAAATCCAACATCCAATCGATTGAATGCAAACGAAACTACTGCCTAATTTTAAGGTTCGTTTTATTTCTTGCAGGTACTACTACTCACTTACGAATGGAATATAGAAGCTGGAATTTAGAAAGGAATTCACGATTTGTTTGTGAGATCAACAAGCTTAGAGTAGGTGACCCGATTTAATCACCAACCAATCACGCACATTTTTGCTGAATGCGAAATTACTCGCTGGCTGGAGTTGAAGTTTTGGAGTATCATCAAGCAAACATGGACGATAGTTCTAACGGAGTGAAGTCCGTTCGTTCCGGGGCAGAAACTGTCAACTTAGGTTTCGTTACCCATACTTGGGTAACAATTGAAGGCTTATATCGAGGGAAAAGGTGTAAATTGAAGGGACAAGTTCTAGATGAACGAAATTCTCGAATGTCCGAAAGTATTACCATTTACAATGTTCTCGATTGCGCTACTCGAGAACGTATGGCCGGGCACTACACGTTTTTCAAACGCGAAATTTTATCAGGTATCAACAGTAGAGTAGGTTCTATGACTGAATGATTGTTCGTAAATTGTACATTGTGCGGAATGAACTTTCAAATGCTTTGATAACTAATTAACTAAGTAATAGAATTTTTCGCCTTATTAGTTCTGTCCAGCAAGCACCAGGAGTGGCCACATGATCCAAATAAAGTCGTATTCTCTCCAAACGAATCAGTGATGGATACGATTTTAATAACCAATAAAAAGGAACTTGATAGTTTAGTAAGTTATCTTCTTTTAACATCTTGTTGTTCGTAATCTGTTATAAGCTTATAGTGTCAATAGTTATATGGCTTTTAGACGGCGCTCCTACCACACCTAAGCTGCAGTTTCGTGCGTTACCTCAAGTCTATTCTTTATGAACAACTATTTTTCAATTTATTCAATTATAGATTAAAAGTATCTCGGATGTCACTGAAATTGGGTGTTACATGGAAGTTGATCGTGGACGCTTTGGTCGGTGTGACTACATTTTAATGAACGTTAAAAATGTATTTATTGTCATTCTTGTGGAGCGTTTTGGAAATTGTTCTGAACAATTATGGACGGCTCTTGGGAAGCACATATTTTCCAACGAAGGCGTACTAAAAGTGTTTTTTGACTGTATCGAAGTTCCTGACTATCTGTATCATAAACATTCGATACGTTTGCGCAACACGTACGACTTGAAGGTACTATAATATTTTCGACTAGTTTTAAGACTACAAAAAGGATGAGAGAATACGTAATATTGCTGTTACATAGTTGAAACGACGACAAATCTATCTTACTATCCTTAAATATAAATTGCGTGTTTTCACAGAATTTTTGTTACTAGGAGATTATGGCTAGAATTAAGTATATTAGTGAAGCATATCCTAATTAAATAAGTAATTTTCTCTGATGCATCCTTTTACTAGCGTTTTCAGAATGATCGGCATGGGGCTGGGGGGGGGGAGGGTAGTAGCAGCTTATTGTTTTATGCTTTGTTGGTATTTCTAATGATCCTTGGTTGCTACAAGGTGTATCTAACTGTTGCAGGTGGTGTATACTAAACTGATCAAAATGAAACACTTGGAGCCGCTGCGTAATTGCTCACATAAACTGCAACCACAGTCAAGCCAGAAGAGGGAAAGAAATGAGCAATGCAAATTGTGGGAGTTATACTTATCAAACTCAGTTCCTATAATGGAGTATGTCATAATGGAAGATAGTTCACAACAGTCTCGGGAGGTTACTATACTACGAAAACAAATGGTCTTAAAGGTTAAATACCTTTTAATTCTCAAGGATGAAATGCAGAAGTCTATGTTACAACCGGTAACATTTTTAATGAAATCCACCTAGCCCACTATTTTTAATCGAGGCTGCTATCGCTTTAATGCGAGGTGAAGAAAATTCGGAAGGACGTTTTTATTTATTTTGAATTCAGTTTATAAAAGTTGCCAGTGTCAAGCAGTTCAAAGGTTTGTGCATACAAACTTGTATGTCTTTTTTTGTATATTCGTACTATTAATGAAAAATTTAAATGGTTTTTTGAATTATACTGGTATTTAACGTAAGTTATAAGAAGTGGAATGCAGCGCAATTAGTGCAACGAAAAATGCAGATGCTTTGATCCCTGGATCTGTGTGTGATCAGAATCAAGCTGCAGCACGTATGGCCTCATCAAGGCGGGTTGACATCATTGCAAATAATCTCCCCACTAACAATAAGAAAAGCTTAATTCTGGACTCAAATGTTCGAATGGAGCAAGACACAAACCAACCGGAGACTGTCCACTGAGAAAAAAGCAATTTATGATCCTTGCATACCATATTTTAAGGAAAAACTGGGACTGGAGGAGATCAAGGTTATTGGGCTATACATTGGGGCAAGAGGAACCATTAACAAAATACTTCTTTGACTCCTTCCATCGCTGCTGATTGAAAATATAGTGACCACTGTACTTAAGAAATCAGCACTTGCACTCATCATTTGTTTTCCAGTACCCTGAGCAATTAGTTGTTCTCTTTGTGTAGTAGTTTGTAAAAATAGGTATGTATTACAAAAATAAATTTTCGTTAAACAAATTCTGTTTAGTATACTGAGTCCGTTGGGCTATCCTCGTTGGAGGACAGTGATGACTTTGTTTTGCTAATAAAGTTCGTCTTTCTCTCTGGTAAATAATTGATGGGCATTTTATTAATCCATAGGGGACAATCTATGGGGTAGAAAAAGTAAATCTAGTGATACATACTAACTTACTTTTAAATATACCACGAACTAATATAGAGTTGATTTTACGTAACGGTGAAGTTCAGTGTACATTCGGCATTGGGTATAATATTTAGTATTAAAAAATATCTTGATTTCAGAACTTTTGTGATTATGCTTAATTTATATGTATGTTTTGTCGATCATTGACTATTGCCCATTCATTTGGGGATCGCAATCTGCAACGGAATTGCAGAAGCTTAAAAATAGAATCAGTAGAGTGATTGTGTCCTTTACTAAATTACGTCAAGACTGCTAAGATAGGACAAGCCGAAACTGACCTTCTTGAATTGTGCAATATTTTGTCTGTATCAGATTTTTTTTTTTTTTTGTTAGGATGTATGTTCTTTATTAAATTAATTGAATAGTAGTGAACAGTTTTTTTAAAATAATTTATCATGCCGTGGGCATCCACGTAGGGATCAAACCACTAAACATGTAATGGATTATTGTATATTGTTGA
>JAQFZC010000685.1:0-43052 GCA_034695205.1 Dicyrtoma fusca | reverse complement strand
CTCTCATGCACAAGTACAGAGAATAGTCGAATATCTTCAAAGATATGTTCCTCACTTTTTACTTTTTACCACCCGCTCACTGTAAACTGGAAGATCAAATAGCAGAGAAGAAAGGGTGCGCTGAGCATTAACAGCGAGCGCGCAGCGCTTAGATTTGTAGACTTTAAAATCCCTGGCCCGTATTGCTGAATTTGGAATTGATATTCAAATTTTGACGTCAAAGATCAAGACGAGAGCGGGACAAAGACGGGAAGGCGGACGCTGCAGACTTAGCCGAATACTGGATTAGGCAATAAGAAAGGGAGATTAAATAGGTTTTTGAAAAAGCAAATAAAAGTACCCACTAGTTAATTTGAGTTGTTCATTGCTATCACGGTTATGATCTGTTTTCAATGTGCTCTTAATACGTCATAGATTCAAGCTAACGTGGATGTGCAGATTATAACGAACAGCTGAACAACGAAAAGTAACGCGAACAAGTAAGTAACTATAGGCACCTGTGTTGCCTTCACCTACATATCGTCAGAAGCATTGAGGGGGAAGTCTATTGGACTTTGATCCTAACATTCTCTGCTGAATACTATAATTTTGAGATATGTACCTGTTTCTAGACTTCAATCAAAACAGGTTGTTTTACGTTGACGCAATTTGAATTACTTTTGTTTATCTATATTCTAATTGTAGTTTAAAAAAAATTCCAACATTTTATGAGCATGTGTTCTTCATGTTGAAACAAAAGCTTGTCATATTCGAAGTTGTGATCAAAAATTCCCATTGTGCAATGCTTCGAAGCCCTCGAATTCTAGAAAACTAATCATTTCTTTCCATCTTTCTTTTCTCTTGTCATCAAGTTCTGGCTACTCTCCATCATCATTATTTAGTGTCGGTGTAAATGATCTGAATCTGAACTGCAACCAGTGGAAGGTCTTTCGTGTTTAGCATGTTAGTGACTTCAGGGTCGACCTTCTACTGGTTGCCGTCTCTATCGTTTAACACAACATAAAATGCTGATGGTTGAGACATTCCTGAGAAGAAAGATTTTTAGCTAAAAAAAACTTTTTTTTCACCAGCCTGAATGGCGAATCGATGTCATTCAATTCTTCCTAATTTACTTGAACTTTCACTTGGAAACAGAATGGAATCACTGCTCTCTTCATTCTAACTTTGTCGGATTCGGATTCTGGAATTTGGAAAGGGAAGCATAGCGTTGCAAATGCTCGAATGCTAAATACTTACACCATCGAATTACGTGCGTACTTTTCTCCCAAAGAATCTCTGTTTCTGTTTCTGTACCGCCAAAGGCTCTTTTTACCCGCAGTTCGTATCTCTTTTACTCTCTCTGCATCTTTTTCTGCTACACACTGTGCTGAGCCGAGCTGATTGCTGGTCCAGTCTGCTTTTACTTCTCCAAAATGACTCCACCTCAAAAAAAATTGGAACAAATTTTAAAGGTAAAGGTTACAAATGTGCAGATATAACTTGGAAAAATATACAACACAACTTAAATTATATTTGCCCCAAAGAATAATAGTACCCTGGGATAGTATCGAAACACTTCTAGACCTGGGTACAACTGGAGACCAGGGTACCATTGTTGGTGGCAAAATCCCATTTCCCATGCTAATTCTCATTTGAGTTTCCAATTTTTGACAATGCGAATAGGAAATAAATGTTATTGTACCTAGTATTCATGTATACGTATTGAAGAGTGTGTAAACCAAAAAACCGAAGTTTAAATAGATTCAACTTTGTTTTTGTGCAGGAGCCAGCCATGAGAGGAAAGCCGACGATTGCTACGATTTTGCGGGAGCATAAACTGGTGGAGAGTCGGGATGCCGTCGAACGCCAAGAGTAAAAGCTTTGAAAACTAATTTAAAAGATTTTTATCATCCAGCTCAACTCCCTCTCTTTAGCATAGTCGACTATACATTGCCTTTGTGTCTCGTCCGCAATCAACAAAAACAACCACCAACAGCTAAATCCCCAAACTTTTCAATACCATTGCATTCCTTTGAACTTTAGCATATAAAGCACTTTGCTAATTTTCTACGAGTGCAACGCTGCGTGATTCTATGTACACACGAGAACCTATATGTAGGTAATAGCCTACAGTCTACCACTTGTAGCTATAAATTACAGCGTCTATGTATATTTCTCTAGTGTTGTCCAAGTACCACCACCAGTACCATTGGTAGCGAGTACCAGTAGAGAACTGTAGTGGTACTGGTAGGGTAGGGTAGCGATAAATTGACTGTCACGTGAGAACTGGTAGAGTAGGGTAGCGATGAATTTTGGGTCACTTGAGAACTGGTACTCACTGGTACTGATCAAAATTTCCTAAGGTAGGGAACTGGTACTGATATTGAGTTTGAACAGGGGCTGTGCATTAATAGTTTGTTTCCAAAGAAGGTTAAGTCCATTTTCGCTACTTTACAGGGTACATAAAAATGTTAATATTTTCATTCAAGTAAATAATTATTACACTAAGCTATGACTACTGTGAGTTAATAGGCCAGCGACGGTTGTGTATGCAAGGTTTCAAGGAACTAAAACTATGGACTTATAGCCATCTTTAGCACAAAGCGTCTTAAATAAGATTTTTTAATAAGGTTTTGCCAATATGCATAAACAGCCATTAAAATCATTTGTAAGATACAAAAGGGTTGTTTTTATAACATTGACCTGAAATGACCTGACCCTGACATGACCTAGTTAATAAAATAATTTTTTGCTTGCAGGCTTTAAAATGAACAGTTAACATGAAAAACGGTAATATTTTAAAATATTTAACAGTTTTTGAATTTATTTAGCCTGTTTAAATAATACTATAAGGTAGACTTCTTTGGCACAACACGATGATTTTGTTAATTTGTATTCGAAATTTTGAAATTTGTTTTGCAAAAATGCGTACCACCACTGTTTTTGTAGTATAAAATTGTGTATTATAAACTAATTATCTCAACTTTTCCCGAAATGGGCTTAACCTTCTTTGGAAACAAACTAGGTATTCAAATATCGGTTACATTTTTCGGAATTCGGCCCTTGAATTAGCAGTTTTTGGTAACTCAGACCCTCCCCTTTGTTTTTGCATAACTCCTAGTGCGTAGGAACCTTAATTTTGTTAGTTTTTCAAACAAAGTTTTAAAATTTGGCGCCACCAGGGTACTGAGGGTACTCTTTGCAAGGTACTGCGTTGGGTACTGGTAGGGTAGAGTAGCGATAAATTTTCGGTCACGTGAGAACTGGTAGAGTAGGGTAGCGATAGTTCAGAGGGTAAGAAGCCACTGGTACTGACTATAAAAATAGCTCAAGGAACTGCCAGGTACTGGAACTCTCAATTTCAGGTATTGGACAACACTATATTTCTCCTCTAGCAACATTTTAATGTAAGCTGAGTGGAATGTTTTTGTAAGGTAATGTATGTATGTCCCCTACTGCTTTTTGAACGGCCGGTCTTCATGGCTTTTACATAAATGAAATAAATTAAGACAAAATATTGTGACATTTTCACAATATTCATTCACTACAGACCTGTACGGCGGAATGTTTTATGCCGGTTTATTTTTCGTTTTCTTCCAGATTAGAGGAACTAATGCGTGGCGGCTTGTCGCCCGAGAACTATCACTACTGGCTCGAGAAACGTAAGGAAGAGGAAGAGAGGCTCTGCAAAGAAGCTAAAGATCAAATGAAATTGGGCGTAAAGCTGATTAATGAAAGGATCCTAGAAAAGAATAAACAAAAGCAGGAAGAGAATCGATTAAGAGCCCAACGTTTTAAGGAACAAGTAATAAATTAAATAGTGCAGTATTTACTTACAATGACACTTTAAATTGCATAGCGGTCATTTTATTATTGATGCTTTACTTTATCTCTGATATGAACTAATTTAACTTCATTCCCTTTGAAGAGCCTTCCTTTCATTTAAAACTGTCTCTAGGGCTAAATGAATGTGCAATGAAGCTTTTAAGTGCATACTTACTGATTATATATTCAAGATCTAATTAAATATTACAGGAGAAGAAGCTAAAGGAAGCAATTGCCGCTCACAATGCGGAGGAGCTGAATCATGCACGTGAGCGTGTGGATCATATTATTCTTGATCAACTCAAATCCCAGGCAGCCGTGTACAGTAAACAGAAGGAGAAGGAACATGTAGGTTAGTTTCCATGTTTTGGATCCACCAAAATTTAACTGTATACTTATTTTCTAGTAACTAATTTAACAGCAAATAATATATGCACCGTCAACCGTCATTAACAATTTTCTTTAATTTTCAGCTCAACAAGTGAAGAGCGAAACGTTCGAAATTATTGAAAAAGGGAAAGAAGCTGTAATAAAAATTTAAATTCAAATAAAATTATTATTGTATTTAGTATTTAATAAGCAAAATCAAGCATGTTTTGTACAAGAAACCTTTTCACCTTTTTCTTTCTTGAATCTCTGCAGAAAAGGATGGAGGACTTGAAAAGAAAGGAAACAATTCAAAAAATCCAAGCTACCTCTGTAGTTCAACATAAAATGCGTCAAATGTACAATCCGTACGAAATTAAAGAGCACGGCTGTGAAATGTCTGACTCTGAAGTACGTATGCACATAGATTTATAATATATACCTTACACTGTTTCAAATGTCTACTTCTACTTAAAGATTGATGAAATTTTCTGACGTGTGTGTCTGGATTGCTTCCATACGATCTTCCGCCTACATTCTACCTTGTAACGGTATAATGACAGTACTAGTCCAAACTCTTGTGTGTTTACCCTATATATGCAATGTCAGGCTCAGTTCCGGATTTATTTACACAAATGCGAGGAATCATCTCACGTCTTGGAAACTAGAAATCGTGTTCGAGAAGAAAAAATGGCAAAGCAGAAAAAGGTGGAGGAAGCAGCACGGAAAGTAGCGGCGTATCATGAGATGCTAAAAGCACGACGGAAATTCTAGGAATGTTGCTTCTTTTTTTTATCTTCTGCACTTAACCACAATGTATCTGTGTATTTATGGACAGCATATTTGCTCTAAGGTTGAGTCATTTATGTACACACATAATTAAGTAACTATTGGTTACAGTACAAAAAAGCAGTGCACCACCCACGCTAATTCAGTGCAATGTAAGTAATTTTGAAAAAAATGAAAACCATAATGAATTTCTTAACACATAATTTTATATGTGAAGCTCCAGTACAATGTACGTGATTCAGGAAGTAGTTTCAGTTATTTCTATACAAATTATAATGCATTTGTAAATGCAATCAAGCTGCCAAATATGTGCATTGTCAAACACTATATCTACTTAAGGTAGGTATATGTAAGTGTCTGTAAACTTTCATTGCTTCCAAAAAGCGTAAACTTTTCTGTAAAAATATGTGTAATGAAATCTAAAAAATTGTGAAGGCCCAAGCCAATCAGGCTCTACAGTAGATTCTATCACAGGTGAATTGGGCCGTATCTTTTCATATCTGTTTCTACGTCCTTAATATGATATACATATTTTGTCGGTCTTACCCATAAACATCAACAAATAAAGAAATAAAACAAGTTTTAAATGAGAAATTAATTAATTTTATATTTATATTGATAAGTTCCAAGTTGGAAAATGTTTTTGTTCAGTGTACAGATGCTTTCATAGCAAGAAATTTACAGGAAGAACATACAGCGTCATTAATAACTACGCACGTAGGTAATTAATTAACGAAACCGTAAACAAAAACCTGAGCGAATCAAAAATTACAAATCAGTACAAATCATAAAAATAGGGTGTAATATTTGGTTCGACGCAAACGCGGGTTTGTTTTGAAACTTTGTTTACCCCAGAAAAATCAAATGGGGTGCGACTGAGGGACCAGTTCACGTCTGGCAGCCCCGTTTTATAACTTGGTTCCCTTAAAGGAGTAAGGTTTTTAGTCTTTTTAGGTTTTTAACTAACCTTGCTATATTGAAAGAAGCTTTCTGTTCACGTGCTTTACAACTTGATGTTAGATATTTGTAAGGTTTTTTAAACAAAAGTCAGTAGTTTGTATTCTCTTAACTTTCTTGCTACCTTATGCTTTTTTAAATAATTGAGTTCTAATGCAGCAACGCAGGGAATTAATTTTTGGAATTCTGTTTTAACTGAATCAGATCAGATGAATCAACGTTTACTGCGCTTCTGTTATTACATTTGTGACAGATTTAAAGCCTTTTATGTCTTTAATTAGTTATTTTTTTCAACGGCTGAAGGCCTCAGGTGTTAGGAAATAAGTATTTGATGAGATGTGTCATTGTACGTTTTTGCTAAAAACCTTAACAAAGAAACTCCTATTAAAACGCTAAAAACTCAGCTACGTATTTTTGTTTATGCGTCGAAAATATTAATTCATTTATTTGTTTTACAGTGCACCCAAAAACGCATTGCAAGCACTTCTAAATTCTAAATTTCCACTCCTAAACAATGGCTTGTTGTTTCGGATTTCCTCGTCCTAGTTGTGACCGTGTTTTACCAGGAGGCGGTGTTGTAAGTTGTTGTAAACACATCTCACTAACAATAGAAAACGTTCTTTTGTGTCATTCTTAGAAATTATGTTTAATAATTTATTTCAGGCATCTGGAAGTTGTGGAGGGTGGAAACCATGCCCAGGTTACTTTTGAAACAATATTTTGTCCAGGATTTTGTATTTTGTACTTAAGCCCTTAAATATTTTAAAATTATTTTTGTACTATGTTATAATGTGTAGGCCAACCCTGTTGCCGGCCATCTTATCGCCCCATGCCTTGCGATTCTCCTTGCGACAAGGGTTGCTGCCCTGGCAGAGTTTGTATTCCAATATCTTACCCATGTCCTTGTAAGCCATGCCCAAGACCAAAATGTGGAAACGGAAGCGCTGATGCCAATACTTGGCCACCAAACTACGGAGCTCCAGCTACGCGAGTACATCTGAACATCAACAATGGGCCACCCCGGAATAGTTGCACTTGCTACTCGTCCGTAAACTGTCCTTCAAGATGCGGGAAATGTGGCCGGCAAGGGCCGACTCTGAACGAGGGCACTTGTCCTAAAGATGACTGTCACGTTCCTTCTCCATGCGTTTCAAATGGCATCAATTACAAGGATGGGTGCGGCCCTCCATACTGTAGACCGTGCTGCGCAAGACCTTGCTGCAATCCTATGCCTCCATGTATGCTTTACATGTCTTTAATTTTTAATTTATCATGGGTAGCTTGGTAGCTATTGTTACACTACAATTCATTGAAATTAATTTTACCATTTAATTTCTAAAGGTTGCCTTACAATCAGACCTTGCGAACCAAAATGCTGTCCTTCTAGATGTTGCAAACTGCCTCCATGTAATTCTTTTTATTATTTTATTTATTCAAGTTTTTCGTATTTGCTTAGCTTTAACCCATTACTCAATGGCTCCGTAACGTCGATCAAACTAAACTCTATGTATATGTAATTTGATTAATCGTTGTATATATAAGTTCGATTTATAAAGAAATGAACTTAACTATTGAATGAAATTGTTTTTAGTTTGTTGTCCGAACCCATGTGATCCTAAGCCAGATCCTCGATGCTGTCCAAAGCCAATGATCCTGAGCTTCCGATGCCCTACACCAGGCCCTCCAACTTGCCCACGGGAACCGTGCCCGATATGCTGAAAAGCCCGAAGGATCAAATTTCCAAAATCTTAGTTATCCATCGTAGGTATAACAATTGCATTTGAATTTGATCTGATAGCAGGGCAGCTCTACATAGTCAGTATTGCTTAGTGTTAAATTGTATCTAAATTCAAATTGTTTTGATACCTGCTTCTGGATAGACCCCCGCCAGCAGGGGCAGGAGTGCTAAGTGCAATAATTGTAACCGATATATAGGTTTAAGGAATATGGAAAATATATTGTTTCATCTAGGAATTAAAAAATATTTTGTTTTATTGTTTAAGGTTTGGCGATTTGCAGGCAAAGGAAAAAGTAACGTTTCAGAAATGATGACACCTTCATTGATACTTTGGTGCTGAAGATTAACGGTTGGATTGTGGTTGTGTACCGTAGAACAAGCTTTTGGTAGGAGTGGACCACTCAATTGGCGTTAGATCCAAACAACATTTTAATTCATCACTCAAAAAACACCCGTCAAATTGTTTGTGCACCTTAACCTCATCATAGCAACTATATTTCCTTATTTCAAAGCGCAGTAAAATCAATTCACAACATTTTCAAAACATACTGGTAAATGCGCATCGTTTTAATTTCTGATAAAAACTGTTGAACAACTTTAATCCTTTTGCTTCTAGTCTACATAGAACGTTATAGCATACAATAACGATGCAGGTAACACAATTCCGTTTTATTAAAACAAGGACCTAAACATCTTTTACGTATTTGGTATTAGTAACGAAACTCCTCTAAACACTACAAGAAAATTGGGTCTTACAAGAAAGCAAAACTACATACCTAATCTACCCAAAAAATTGACCAGCCTACTTTATATTTATATCCAATGCATATCTAATATGGGTCGTCAATTTGTTTTTACTTTATCGCCGATATATTATATAGCTTGCGAATATAAATTACATTTAATTTTTATCGCACGGTTTGTTTTGAAAATTTGTTTTCCGTAAAAATCAAAAAGGGCGCGCTTGAGGGACCAGTTCACGTCTGGCAGCCCTGTTTTTATCCGGGAGCCCTCAATTTAGTAACTAATATACAATTGTGAGACACTTAGGATGACGTAAATATAGTAAGTTGCTTTTAAAAACAAAACATTTAATAGGGTTCGGTTTACTATCAGTCTTATGATAGGACCGAATATGACCAGACCAGATAGAAACGTGTTGATCCGCACTGGAGTGATCTTGTCTTGCCAACCTATTGGCCATATTTATAGACACACGTCATACGTCTGTCATTTTATGCCCCCCCCCCCTCCCTTTACCACCGATTTTAATCTGTGGAGTACGGGGGAAGCATACTGTAATTTTCGCCACTAGCATTTGCTGCCCTGCACATTTCTACGTATGGCCCCAGAATTCCTAACCGTCCTAAATGTGGTCACTTCACTTTTTGTCGACCTTCAGCAGTCAATATCTTTTTACCATGGAAACGTTCGGCTATGTGATACGTACCAAAGTGCTTGCCAGACATTTGTTATTGTTCCGAAAAATTAATAGCTGTAAGCTGTGGTAGTTTAAAAATGTGTAAAGGATATCGCGTTAAATGAAGGAAGTCATAGAAATCATGAAATTACAAATGGGCTCTAAATGTGAATTTCCCTGGCCCCAAATGAGGACACGCCGAAAACCAAAAGATTTCGCTACCAATCAGGGCTCTAGGTTCTCCCAAGTATTATTTTGTATTTTATGTACATTTTGGACACGTTTTGATTACGCTCTTGTCACAATAAACGTGGTTAAGCTTCAAACAAACATTTTGCTTAATCGTAACTACATTTTTGAGATTTTTTCAAAAAAACCAAAACCAAAACCTAAATCGTATAAGAAAAGAGAAAATAGTTGTTCTAAAAACACCGGTATAAAGTTTAATAACAATAATTTTTAATTTATTGCGCAAAACTTTTAAAATTAGACCGGTTCTCTTCTCGAATTACATTTTGTAATGTAAGTATTTAGGGATATGCATGACATTTTGCTTCCAAAAATATCAGTCGTACGTAACAATAAATTTAAATATATTAAATAATATCGTTATGATATTGTTCAAATAGAAACTATTTAAATTAATCTACTCTCACCATGTTCAAATGAGTGAAACAAGGGGTGACCACATTTAGGACCTTACCCCATTTTTCGTCTGTTTTCGTTTCGATTTAATTTACCAGCAACGACAAATTTTAAAATCATGCACTTTGTCTTGACAAAGTACCTAAAGAACCTGTTTACACGCGAATAACTTCAGCGAAAAAAAGACTTGATTAAAACCAAAATATTGGAAACTGAATGTAGCCATTTTGAATTTCAAAAAACTTAAAATTGAATTTTGAATTTTTCAAATTTTTACACTTCTAATTTTTTAAGAAGGAACTTCCAAATCTCGTGATGAAATGGAGCGGGTAGGCTTTCATTTCCACTCAAACTTAAATTTTTGCAACAACTGCAAATAAACTGTTTCAAAAACAACAGCCCGTGTTCACATTTAGGGACCGTTCACAAAAAGGACGGTTACTGCTATATCAGTAAATTCGACAAAGTAAACTGCTTACTAACAAGCAAAGTATAATTGGTGACTCCCGATGTTCATGAAACTTTAAAAAAAAGAAGTCATTGACCTTAGTGCGTCATGTGGCCATAAACATATGGGGCAACTTTGTAGTTGTTTGGGAGTCAAAAAAGTTTTTAAAGCACGTTTCAACAAGCGATAAATCAAATTCAAATTCACATGCAATTTTAAAAGATACCAAAGTGACCATTACTAAAATGTCAAAAAATGACAAAATTTCGTTTCTTTTTACAACGTTATTGCTGTACAATGCAATGGCTTAATTTGTTTTTACATGTACTCGTAACTCGCCATCAAACCTATTTAACTTAGAACTTTAGTCAAATCGATTTTAGACATTTCACTTAATTTGTATAGGCTTTCATTTAGTATGTGCATGTTCAGTCCAGAACTTGGAGAGAACTAAACTAAAATACGCTTAATTTGAGCAAAACAAGCTAATCCATCGTTTTTACTGTAGCATCGATTTGAAGAATTTGAAAATCCACTTCAGTTTTTATTTACCGCAATCCGGGTCTCATTTTGCTAAATTAATTTAATACGATGGATCGTACAAGATTACGCAGCCTACGAGCCTCATCCAATCGTTCAACAGATAATACGAGCAAAACAGTGCATTTGGCCACCACAAATGATGAAGCCCCAAGCGAGTATTCAGAGATATTATCAGTCATCTCATTTTCTGACACCGATGAGGAACTCGCCGAGATTGAGCAAAAGACCTATCCGGATGGTATTCTTGGAAAAGAAGAAGCATACAAAGATATAGAAACTGTCTTTGATGAATTAGAAAATGAAAATATATTGGATCCATTCACCAGATGGAAACCAAAGGTTAAATTAGCTTGAAATGTTGAGCTACAATGTTCCGCCATGATAATATTATTAGTTATGTTTGTGCAAGCGCTGCTAGCTGCTAGTAACTTAATGCAATTAAAATAATCTTCATTTTCTTTTGTGGTTCTCAGGAAGTGCCACCTGAACCAAAGAAGAATACAAAGTTTGTTCCTAAAAGGCCAACAGCCCTGCCTCGTAGAATGCTTACTGCTGAATATTTAGCAAAGTCCGAAAAGTTGGCGAAGGAAGCAGCGAGAAAAGATTCGAAAGGGAAAATTCTGGAGTCTGCTAAATCAACGACTACTACACTTCTGCCACCAACTCAGATTCCTCCAAAAGTATTTCCAGGGAGAGGTGTCTCAAGCAACGTTCAGCCGCCTAGTCGAAAGCCTACCAATAATGCTATTGGGCCAGCACGGAAATCCCTGGTGGTGGAACTCATGATGGAGGCTACCCAAGAAGTAAGCTCACAATTCAAAAACAAAGAAATTCTAAAACCATATCTTTTAAACTGTATTTAATAAGACTGCAAATTTTGTTTGGACAAAACTTTACAGCAAGAGTTATTAAAGAAGAAAGCCGAAGCCTTGGCGAAAGAAAAAGAGCAAATGAAAATGTCAAGAATTGGGTCAGCTGGTGATGCTGGTAATGTAGAGGACGAACGACCTGAGACTGCTTCCTCAATTATTACAACCTATGAAGACGATCCAGACTCCGGAAGACGAACTGCCAAGCTGTCCGATGCAGATTCTTCTCGTCCAGGGTCTCCTTTGGACAGCATTGAGAGACTGCATAGTAACGCATGGCGATCCAACTACTTTGAGGCCAAACAAACGTAAAACTGACAAACTTGTTCAACGTAAATGCATTGAAGAATAATCAAATTACAAATTAATATAGCATTTTAGCATTACACTACACATCTATAATTTACTTAAACAAGGGATGGATAAATTTATTAGGGAGCTCCTAATTTTAAGCATCAACTAAATGTACAGATTAAAAGTTTTGATCAATTAACAGTAGGCACCTGCTTTATTAATTACTGATATTAACAATTGATGCAATACATTAATTCCCCTCAAATAATAATTTGTACAGACTCGGAAAGGAATCACTGACAAGGACAGGGAAGCGGGAATCAAAGGATGGGTTGAAAGAAATGCATGCCATTAGTCCCTTGGTAACATGCGAGAACGAAGCAGGTTGTTCGAGGAAAATCTCACAGATTCATGCGGGCCCTACAAAAACAACGTCCATCTTTTGCACGAATGAGTCTCAGCATCAACTACGACCTGCAGGGGTCTCTGATTCTCATGTCTCGCGTCAGGAGGAACTCATTCTGGAATTGGCTCGATCAAAAGACGAAAAGAAAAAGCCCCATGAATCAGCTCAACTTGATGGTGGATCCACAAAACCCACAAAGACACAACAAGGTGACAAAACTACGTTTAAAATCACTTACAAACAACCTCGGTGGCCCCACCAGGTCACACTGGATAAAATGGTTGACCGTCTCTACCGCGTTAAGATGCTCATTTTGGACGAAAGTCAGCTAACGTCTTTAAGGTATCGCATTACTACTATCAATAACTACCAAAACAAACTTAAGTACTAGTAAGGAACGTTTGTTGTTATTTATAAAACATGTGAATACAGAGACATCAGTAGTACCCTGCCATCTTTGATTGTTCTGTCTGTCAAGAACTGTGGTCTGAAAACAGTCGACGGAACTTTAGCCTTTCCCAATCTTCAGAAGCTGCATGCTGCTGACAATTTACTCACTCACGCCTCTCAATGCTCTTTACTTTCGGAGTTACAAGAGTTGGATCTTTCAGGGTGGGGTCACTTAACTTTAACAAATTGCCTGTTTTTACGACGACCCTTTATTTCAACAAGTTCAAGTACTAAAATGTTGTTCATTTGTATTCATTAATTGTAGGAATCCTATTGAAAGCTTGAATGGTTTCGGTTATCTGGGAGTTTTACATTTTTTGCGTGTCATTAAATTGTATGATACAAAAGTTTCGGAGCTCAAGTCATTTCACATAGACCTTCGTCGACTAGTTCCAAGTCTTCGAGATATTTTTCCTAAATCGAAAACCTTGAGTTGTGATTTCGACTTTGATGATGAAGAATATTTAAATGAAGATTATAAACTTTTAGGAAAAACGTAAGTTAGTTCTTAATAATGATGACTGATAACAACTCATCTCAGCATGTACTAATTTAGCTAAGCCAGTTCCACTTTCGTATCAGTTTAACTGTTTAACTTGTTGTTTTGACTTACAATGACTGACTACAAATGACTTCCTTAAATATAAGTATTACACTGCTTCCTTTGTGGTAGTGGTAGGTGCTATTTGCTATTAAGAATTTTGGTGCAAGTTGTAAAAATTAATTTCAACCACAGATAGTCTAATTTTCATTGGATTTTTATTTTTTCAAAATAGGGAAGAGGAACTTAAAAAAGAACAAAGTACGTTAAAAAAGTCACTTCATAAAACCACAATGATCACCAATACCGTCAAATCAACTACAACCGACACATCATCAAACTCCAGTAATCACGAGCGATCCTTTCGAAGCATTTTAAAAATTTCAGGTGAACGAACAAACAAACAATCCCAGAACGTTAGCTTAATCAGTTTTGATTTGTATTGTATGTCAAACTAAGTAACCTTTTTCTTTTTTCATTTGATTATACAGGCCAGATGGAATGCTCTGATGATGCACTTAATACCGACATTAAAACTTTCGACGGCACGACAGCTCCAACAATAAATGCAAAGGGTGACGGGTCTGTATTCAATAGTCGTAATGTATTTGATCAGAATGCAGAGAAAAAGTCTAACACGGGCAGTCTAAATGCACTTCTAAATGACTCCACCCCTGAGACGGTGAACGAAGACACAGATTTGGCGTCCATGGAGGGCACTAATTCTAATCGTTGGTCACTCTTGATGCCGGCAGAACTAAGCGATGAGTTTGAAAGTGACGAGGACGACGAAGGGGTTGGCGACGAGATCAAAAGTAATGTGGAATGAAATAAATATCGATTTAAATAAATATTGAATGTAGAGCCAGAATTATTGAACGACAAAATTTAGAAAGCAAATGCTATAATAATTTTAAAATTTAGAGTGACTGTTATGTAGTTGCATAAAAATGCATGAAAGAGCGAACTACTGTTTTATCTCTTAAACCAACCTCTTGACTTCAGTAATAAACATTATTAACGAGGTGATTTTACCGAGCCTTAGTTTCAAGTATTGTGTTGCTGATGTGATTAGATGAGTTAATTTTGGTTATAAGTGGTCAGTCTTATTAAAACTACAGCCATATATTTGCTTGGGAGCCTACACAAGGATGACTATCCGCTGTGAAAGTCCCACTCGTGATAAAAAAAATAGTACAATAATGAATAAAGCTTTAGTTTTTTCCCGATTTTATTCTTAAATTTAAATTTTGAATTATGTACCACTATCAACAATAACAACAACCACCAAAAAAGTACCACCGAAGTAATTATACAGTAGTAGGGTGGTGTAATAAAACGGCACAGTCCAGCACGAAAGTACAAAGAGCTGAAAACAAAGGCTAATAATTATTCATACCATCATTTTAATAAAAAACAACGGCTGGTAGGGTGGTATTCAAGTAGTAGCTGCATTCCTGCCACATTCACAGTCATAAAACATGAACTAATGACAAATAATTCTTCACTTCATTTCCATAAAAAAACAAGCACAAAACGGCTGGCGATACGGTATGCAAAAAATTGCATTAAAAATAGCAAAAAGTATTACGTATAGTACTGGATATTACAACTAACAATAGTTTTACATGCGAATACATCAATGGAGCAGTTGAAACGTTAAAGCAAATAAAAGAAAACGTATTAAATATTGGCATAATATTACCACGGACATATTATGACAAATGGATGTAATGTGTACTCTACTAAGTGATGATATATAAAATGAGCAAGCAGAATTTTAATAGCATTATCAGTGCGTACAGTTCAATGCCCACAAATTCTTATTAAAATAGGGCAATATAACGATTTTTCAATCAATATGCAATATTAGAAAGTTAAGAGAATAATCTTCAAATGCAAGAAATCTGAACGATTGGAGCTCATAGTTTTTTAGTTTCCTCGTTTTCCAAGCCTTCTCTATTATAGTGGGCTTTCCTAACTATGCATCACAATAACCAGAATATGAAAAAAGCCCCATACTAACCCAACTGGGGTTAGTAAAGTACAATAGAAGTGTAGGCTGTATGTTTGTAATTTAGTTTAAGGTTAATTTTGTTCTCTGGCAGATCATTTAGATCTGTCCACCGGAAGTTTCCATTTGATTTCAAAGTTGAGCGTTATTGTTTTGGTAAACTGTATTCAACTTCTACAGTGAGACTTTGTCCATAAATTGTAACGTCTGGAAACTCTAATTTCCTCTTAATAAATAACAGAATAGACATTAACGAGTTAGCGAATAAGAAAAGAAAAATTACGTTTTTGAGTTGTCTAAAGTCTTTTTTTCATTTTCGCCATATTTGCACGATGACCTACTCTGGGGCTTGGTTTCTGTGTCGTACTCCAAAAGAAGAGAGAATGAATGGCAAGAGAATGAGCACGGTAGGTACTTTGGAACACATTGCATTTTCTCAAGCCATTGTCAGAATAATGCTGGAGCTGGAAAGTGTAACAATATGTAAGTATGACGGATAGTTTAGTAACCAAACTCAAGGTTGATATAATTAGATGGGAATAGTTTGTATTTAGTGCATGTCTCTGGACTTGACTATATGGTAGGAGTGGTTGCATATAGACTACATTAGACATGCCCAGGTACTTTATTTACTAGCTTCCGTCCTGCAAAAACGCGTTCAGGTAAAGTTACGTGTCTTTCCAATGCCACTATGCACACACCACACAATCCTAATATGAGCTCGGAGATACCCACATGAAAGAAGGACGGAATTATGGCAGCCTTTTGATAGCATTAGCAAAAGGTTTGTGTACATCCACTCGATAGATGTACCGAGACGGGCACGGGGCCCATCTTTTTACCTTTGAATGCCAATACTTGTATGATTACGACATTGAATTCGAGTGGTTGAAATTCTAAGTGAATTCCATGATGCGTGTAGTGGGGGACGTATACAAATATGCATCCGTATGCTCCTTATGGACTCGTGGCTCCTCTTGTTTGACTGTATGGGGACATGGGACAATACTGCCGAGTGTCATGTAATAATGTTCGTCGGTAAATGCAAGTTTTGTGTGTGTACACAAGTCCCGTCAGTCAGTTGGCTTGGTAGCACACGGGAAAACACAAGCTGATTTGCCTAGTTGACATTCCGTCACAAATAATGGCGAACTTACTACTTTCTTAACGCTCTGGAGCTGCAGCTCCATTTTTTTGCGAATTTTATTAATTCTCTAGATAACTTTTGGCTCCTTGCACAAGAAACACATCCACAATTACCGAAACAATTTTAATCAACTTACTGACATAGGTACAACCATCGCATCGCAGTGCAGTAGTGTAGTGGTGCAAATTGTAAATTTTAAAAGTGCAAGTGTTGGACCAATTTTTGACAATTTTTGCATTTCCTTTCATATTTTCTATAAGTTGACTATGTATTAACCTTCTGCTCGTTCAGTTCCTCTATCTTCGGTATTACATTTAGAACGTGATTTAGTTTGGTTTAAAGTCGTTTTAGGAGCAAGTTTAAGTTTAGAATAATAATTAAATGTCCAATATGGATCCTAATTCATGGAACTGGGAACTTTTATTCCCCCCGATACCCCGACTCATCGTTCTGGTAAAAGCTATACTTTCTCCTAGCATACAAATAAATGTATGTATTATACGAAATTTGTCTTATATGGATTTACTAAACTTTTTATTATATAGTAATAAATTAAGAATATGTAGGCCGTCAGTCACACTGATTACCCACAAGTAATTACAGTTCATATTAATTTAACGTGACAATCGGTCTATGTACCTAGATTAAATTTTTGTGAGATTGGGTTCGTTTTTATTTCGTAGCGTCCAGCTTTAGTGATGACAAATGCCGTGCACGCCGAAGAGCACAATGGGAATAGTCGCGGGGGACCAAGTGGAGCTGGCGGGTCAACAAATACTTCAAGAAGTGACAGTGTGACATGTCCATCATGTCATGTCACCGTCACTTTGAGTCGAAGTTTAGAAAGTCGTCGAAGGCTCGTCTGTCCGTATTGCGGTGCCATGTACAATCATCTGGACGGGAGATTACGAGCCATCCCAGGAAATAGGGATCCCTTAAGACATCTTCGACTTCCATTTGTCGTACGTACTGTACGTATATACTGCAATCACTATAATCACATGATTACTTCTATCAGTATTCCTACAGTATACTAGGTACGTATGTCACAGGAAGTGTTGCCAGCCACCGAATAATTTAAGGCTTCCGCTGGACAAATTCTATATTGTTTTGGCCTTGGGACGTTTAAAACTTGATTATAGATCAAAATTGTAGGCTTCCATCTCTTCCTGTACATATTTCAACGTTTATCCTTTATGGCCATGACAGATTGGAGATAGAAAGTGAATTGTAGGATGCGTTGTGACTTTCCGAACAAAGTTCTATTTGGAATGAAAGCCATCTAATCGCGGTATATCCTTCAACTCACCTCTAGCGGGGGGAAGCTTGAAAGATGAGCGGACTTTGTGTTCCACGCTCAGTCAGTCTCCTAGATGTGAGTTGTGCTGATGCATCCGAATCGGAAGCAGAAGTAGACAAAGTATTATTTCAGTGCAGTTTCACTCTCCTTTCTATTTAATTTCGGACTTTCTCCAATTACCTAATCCAAAAGAAAGTTAACAAGGAAACTTCAAATCTTTGAGAGTTTTTTAAGCAGTGTAATATACCTAGTACAGTTAACTCAAACAGATGGAACAGTTATTTTTTTTAGAATTTATGCAACTGCCTTTGTCACAACTAAAAGTACGCGCATTTTGCCTGCGAGATGGCAGTTACGTCATGGGAATACATACATGCAGAACCTACCTTAGAATAGCCAATTTTGTTTTAATTAAATACATACTTATTGTTAGTCGTGGTTTGAAGTTATTAATTAAGTTAGCTCTGCTGCTACTATTAATTATTATCTCTAGGATAATGTACTACTTTTAATTGTATCTGATGTTTTCGAAGCATCAGCTGAGTTAGATAACTGAATATTTTGATGTAGTGGCCGCGATATAAACTTAAATTCTGAAGCAACATTAGTGCCCTCCACACACTACTTTACTACAGAGACTTGCATCCAGGTTAAAATTGTTTTCCTAGTATTTTGTTTGTGATCTTTAGTGTGTTTCATTTGTTTGTTCCTCTGTTCCCAGTAGCAGAGGGAAGAACACTAGAATGCTTTCAAAGGACGCAAGCCCTTAATTAGCTAGATCTAGGAGTGATCATCATTTGATTTGCATCTGCTTGAGATCTTCTATAGCTTTTTCATGAGATGCTAAATATTTATTTTGGCGCTGTGGGCTCCTTCCTGTGCGTACATACTTGGAGTTGGGAGATACTGGAGGGCTAAGAGCTTAATAGACTCTCCATAACATTTAATATGACAGTGCAGGTAATTGCATTGTCGGACGAGGGCGGGAGTTGGAAGAGAGAAATTCTCTGAATTTTGTGCATCACGCACTCTCACCACAACAAATCACAGTCGCTTATACCCCTACAGTTCCCACTGTGGTTATGATTTTCACTGGACTCTAATTGCATTTCCAAATGCAGCCGACCTCCGGCCAATTTCTAATGCTCTAATCTAATTATCATTGGAGTATAAATTATCAAACAATATATATGCCTATACAGGGCTGGGATGGAGCCTACCGTACGGAGGAATACTACCACTTGTTTTAATGTAAACAGAGCGGTAAGGGAAATCTGGATTGGACAAATTGTGATTTGATTCAATGCAAAAGTGCATTAGGGTACATAGCCTTTTATTCAAACTTTAGAGTTTAAAAGCATTGAATTTATTCAGTGGCCGCAGATGAGGAGTTGGAACGGCGTACTTACTACTCTGCAGTATTCCTTTCACTGAGGGAATGCAAGGTTAATGTGTTTTTTCAAATTCATATAATAATATCCATATACCTGACCCACTGTACTGGTGTGTACTACGAATCCTGTAGTACAGTATTCGTCTGCTCGATTGGCCGTACTCAGGACAGCATTTGGGTGGCATCTCACAACGCAACGTAAATTAAGTCCTTTGTGTGTATGTGGACCATTGACAGCCTCCAGATATTTACTCTAACGAGCTGCATATTTAATGTCCCTGGAAAGCATGGGGTAGTTCCGTCCAATCCCGAGGAACAAGTGAAAGGTTTCAGACAGGCAGGAAGATGTGCTTCACTTGGAGCATTACATTAGACAAAATATATTCCTCATGTATAAACTTAATCCGTTACTGCCTTCAATCTACTGGGCAAGATAGCTCCCCGTATTGCTCGCCTACTTACTTTCTGCCTCTGCCACCGTTACATGATCTGGCTTAGGACAGGAGCAGAGAAACATCATCGTTGGGTGAACTGATAAGGAGAACTCTGAGCGGAGCTGTCATCAGCCTCAAGAGCTACAGTAGTCAATCGAATCCAAAGTTTCAATGTTTCTTGTGCGTGTGTGCCTTTGTATGATGACGACTGAATTGAACTTTACAGGATGGAACCGGAAACATTGGGAGCTTGATGGTGGGTCGACTTGGAGGTGTCAGCGTTGGTGTTCCGGATGTTCATGGACTTATGGTTCGACCGGGATCCAATGTCTCCTGCACATCTCTCCCACCCATTACAAAGGTATCCAAACTTAATATATATATATATACAACTGCCTCCATCTGTCTCTATAGAAATGCCTCCTCCAGCGCAAACAATGCAAGGCTAACAGCAATTTCAGAGTCTCAGTAACCTTCAAACGTTCAAACTACTAAAGAATAAGGAAGCAGATTTTGAATTACTAAATTTTGTAGGCTAGATTCAGAGTAAGGTAGGTGTACAGTACTATTGTATGATTTCACGTAGGAGGGAAAGTTCGTCGTTCATTAAAAAATAAATATCGAAAATAGAATAACAGGCAGTAGTCTACCGCTGGTTGTTGCCTACTGTGTGCATTGCACGTGACGAAGTATAATAATGTCAATGGAATTATAAATACAGGTCTACTTCATGCATAAAAAGGACTTTGCATTTTTGATAATTTTGGATTCGATTACACAGACAACATGTAATCTTGGAGAGGCCTACATTTTTATGAAGGGCGGATAGAGGAGTAGGCACAAATGCGCATTTCTACCGTGTGGCCGTGTGTACACCTACACAATATGCTTTTTTGCGCTTCGAGTTGTTCATATTTTTCTTCAATGGGAGAGTTTCTCGTGAGCGTATAGTTTAGCGTAGACATACCTAAGTGCACATTTAATCTTGAGAGTAAATCAATAATTCGATGGCACGACAAAATTAAGCATAGAATATCAATAGTCTTCGTCAAATAGGTCGTCAACGTCCTTCTTATTCTTCTCGACCCTCCAGTGCAGTGTGTGTAGTTCCTTACAGCGAACACCATGTCAATAGAAATAATAGCTCCCTCCGCACCCTTTACAATTCCCCCCTCCCGTCTCACTCTCTCTCTCTCTCTCTCTCTCTTTCAATAGACGATTTTGTATTCCTCGACCTCATTCCAGCCAGCCCCTTAAAAATACGAAAAATGACTATTCGTCTTCCCTAATGCAACTGTATGTCGTGGGCTATAGATAGTTTGGGCTGCAGCTGCTGCAACCTGGGCCAGAGATGTGACCAGCATTGGGCCACAAAAGTCTTTGCGCACACACTCACTCAGAAGTGTAGAAAAGCTTACTCGGGAATGTATTGGCATGCATACAACGAATTTTAAAACTAATAACCACTACTTGATCTACTCATACCACTGATTACCAAAACCATTATCATTCGTTTGCATTTTGACCCCTGTCAGATTTGACCTAGGCCAAGTTTTGAAAATGTGCTCGAAAATTGTAACTGCCAAATTAAGTGTGCAAAAACAGTGGTGTTTCAGTAAGTACATACGTCAGGTGTACCTAATGTTTTTTTTCAATTTTCAGGGAAAAAAGTCAACACATTTTTTTAAGTATGCAACATTGTTCATTCGAAGTTCTAGTCAAATCGTACAAAACAACTTATGTTTTAAAAAAAACTGTAAATCAAGGTTTCGCACGCTAGTGTACAAGTGTAAATCCGGGTTTTGCGTGTTTAAAAAAAAGTAAATCGTGGTTTTGCATATTTTAAAAACGTGCAAATCCAGGTTGTGCATGTTTTAAAAACGTGCAAATCCAGGTTTTGTATGTTTTACAAAAGTGAAAATCCGGGTTTTGCATGTTTAAAAAAAGTGTACATCTAGGTTTTTCTTGTTTAAAAAAGTGCAAATCGGGGCTTTTCTTCTTTTAAAAAAGTACAAATCCATATTTGTCATGTTTTAAAAAACTTTGAATCGGGGTTTTACATGCTTTAAAAAAGTGTATATTCAGGTATTGCATGTTTGAAAAAAGTGTAAAACCGGGTTTTATGTGTTTTAGAAAGTGTAAATTGGGGTTTTGCTTGTTTTAAAACGCACAGATTTCCTGTTGTTCCGACCTGTCGTACTTGCTGAAACACTACTGTTTTCACCCATTTATTTTGGAAGTTACGATTTTCGAGCACATTTTCAAACATTTGACCTAGATCAAACTGACAGGGCTCAAAATGCAAACGAATGATAATGGTTTTGGTAGTTACTGGCATGAATAAATCACGTAGGGGTTGTCAGTTTTAAAATCCGTTGTGTACATGTCAATACTTTCCCGAGTTAGTGGAAATAAATACAAGTAATACATTTGCAGTGAAACTTGGCAGTACCGGGCTCTGTGGCTTTCCCTTGCACGGGGTTTTACAGGGCAGTGTACTGTACGAGTGTGTTCCAGTGTACACTATAAAACGCGCTATAAGTGAATCTCTTAGAAGAAGCAGTGCGCAGTGTAGTAAAGATTTGCACGTAATTCTTAAGTAAATTATAATTAATTATTACAAACAATGTGTGTCGACAGCTCAAATATCGCAATGGCAGCCAGATATATGAAACGCTCGAATAAATAGCATAAAATTACAACATTTCCACATAGATAGGTACTCTATACCAGCTGCTTCGTTTCACAGCTAATATCTACATTTTATGAAATCATACTAAAGTTAATTAAAAGAATGTATCCGTGGAGAGTCACAGTGTCTATGAACAGGTGAAGACGTAGGGCCCAAAACTGCTTGCTGTGGTCTCCAGACATAGCAGCTACAGCCCAAACCACCTAAGGCCCACGACATATATACATTCTTTTATCTACCTCCACTTCACTTTGTCAAAATAAATAGTATGGAAACAAGTCTATGGAAGCTTACAAGAATTGGGGTAGCAGCACGCACAGGCTTTTCCCTATAAAATTTTCATGTATACAAAATGCAAACTTGCTGTTTTAAATACATATAGAAAAGAAAGTAGATACTGCACATACATAGGTACGTAAGGTAGATACTTAAGCATTCATACGTAATAGTTTGGAAGATTTTTACAACTTAATGTTATGCCTATGTACATGTACTACTTGTAGAATAAAACTTTTTTTTTGCTATCGGGCTGCTGGTTGTTTCAATGTTAGTTTTAAAGTACCTAGAAGAGTTTGGATGGCTTGGGCCAGGTTATAAATATGTGCTAGTTTCAAAGGTGGATTGAACAAGTGTTTGTAGATGGGGAAAAGTGTGCTCATTGTACCTACGATTTATTTTTTATTTCAAAAAATATAAATGATGGGTATATTTTTACTTGTGAAGGGTAGATGAGATTTGGAGCGACAGTCATAAAACGACTGGGATGTTATTCCCGTCCATCCGGCATCTTCTTCTTCTTTCGATAGGCATCTATGTAGTCAATTGCTTTGAGGAATAGCATCAATAGATTTATCAGCCCTCCAGTCTTTCCCTTCCTATAATGATAAGCCATGTTGAGGGAAAGTAAGTAAGTAAGACAGGCCTATGCTTAGTTCACTCAGAGCTATCCTCCAATCACCTTTGATGCTCCCAACTTTAGGAAAATATTTTTTTTTCAAATTCCGATTACTTAAATGCTACTAAATTTTTAGCAAGTTGTAGAATCTACATTTAGTAGTGCAGTGCATAGTACTAAGAAATCCGACTTAGCTTTTTACACTTTACATATATATTTATTACATGGAGAAGCATTCTACTGTATTTTTTATGTGCATTTCTAAAGAAAATAGTGGAAATGAAAAGCTTTTAATGGAAATTATAATTTTCATACTTTTTTATTCAACGGAAGTTGCAAGTGAAGGAGCGTGCTACATAGAGACAATAGGATAAGCTCATAAGTACAGAGTCAGCTGGAAGGAATTTTCCTGAAGAGAAATAAAACCGGTGAGTATAGATAGGTAGGTAGCCCTGCAATACGTCGTACTTTCACTTTAACAAGAAGGATTACGGAAATTAAGATCCTGTCTAGCTTAGTCTAGCGTTTGAAAAGATTATTATTTTAGCAAATTTTCAGCCCGGCCCAGAGCTATCTTTACCGACCAAAAGTTTTCTCTCTATCTCTCTCTCTTTTCTATGACTGTACATATCCTTTGGACAAGTTTAGTGCTCCAAAAGCATTCTGTTACGGACAACAGAACTACTACATACAATGGCTTTTTGGTTTTCCAATTCTTTTTTTCCCTCTCGGTCGTCTTCCACGCCAAAA
Source organism: Dicyrtoma fusca (assembly GCA_034695205.1). Classification (NCBI taxonomy): domain Eukaryota; kingdom Metazoa; phylum Arthropoda; class Collembola; order Symphypleona; family Dicyrtomidae; genus Dicyrtoma; species Dicyrtoma fusca. The sequence continues at coordinate 19,157 of JAQFZC010000685.1, read as the reverse complement.
CTAAAGCTTTTAATGAGAAGTAAACTAGCTTTTCACATTTTCTTCACTGCTTAGGTACCTATGTAAAAAAAATTAATTTTTACTTCTGATAGTTCACACCCACAGACATTTCTGTATGATGGTATAGTATTTAATCTTGTGAATAGTGTTGATTTTTTTTTGTTTGCTGATTCTTTGATCCATTCCTGTATTACTCAAACTAATTGAAATTCCATTTGTATTATTGACGGTAGCATTGTAGCGGACTTAGCTGTAATACAAATTACGGCTTTCCGCGTCCCCAAAATATAATTTCAAAACGTGTAATGAACAAAAATACACGGTTTAGTTAAATTCTTGCCAATTTGTACATTTGTATTTCTGTCCTGTAGGTCGTAGTTGCATTAATATTAAAAACTAAAGCGTGTGCTGCTTCAAAGAGGAACCTTTTTCTTCTACAATCGTAGAGCATCTAGACTTTTCTTTATTACCTGGATGCTTACAGGTATTTTCTTCTCTCTAGTACTAGACTCTACGGGTGTACATTTTGTCGTTTTTTGGTGGAAGCATGTCAATGCATAATTAGATTTTAAAGAGAGTATGTTTTGGAGGCAGTGCTTGGTTATGATTATTTGTGAGCTCACTCAGCCAACACGACATTAGCTCAGTTCAACACCGCACCTTCCACAACTTCCAAAGGTAGAAAATTCTATTATCTAAGAATCAAGTTATTCAGTGATGTTATCAAATTTCTCAACGTCATTTCCCTTGTACATATGCGTGTGCAGGTGGAAAATATCTAAGAGGACATAGCTACGAATATTTTATTCAAGTTGCTTACGGTTTTTGTAGGGTTCCGATGGAAGAAATACACATTTGACTTCCTTACTTTTAAATTAAGCATGTAGTAGCTTTAGAGCATAGACATACATACATACCTGGTGAACGACTTCTTTGTGTCTACAGTCAAGTGCAATAGCAGCATATAGCCTTGAATGTCGAAGCTTTCTCTTCCGCCTTGAACCCACGTCTGCCATCTTGCCCACCTTTGAAAATCAAATTAATAAAATTGATTTACACAGAATCCAGCAATTTATTTAGAATTGAATAAGGCTATACTTTTGTAGAGATTTTCAGATTTGTAATTTATTGACTACGAAGACTGTTGATGCTTTGGTATAGTGGAAAGTAGCGACTGACGTCGAGCCGTCGGAGGAGAGGTTCATTTCAGAAAATACAACAATAATTTTAATTACAAGCTCATTAACCACAAGGGAAGCATAAACACATCTTCTGTGTCGGCTCTTTTAGCCGGAATCCTGCTCTTCCTGGAGTCATTAGAAGAAATCCTGAGGGAAAGGATCCGAATGCACTGCAGAGTTGCTGTGTAAACACTATAGTCACGGAAGGAGCTTTATGTATTGGATGGAAACAGGGAACACATATTAAACATACCTACATACTTAATTTTTCAATGTGTAGAGACAGAATGAGTGTATGAGGGTGAGTATCGCAGTAAGAGCCTTGCAGATCTATCACCTCATAATATTTCATGAGGGAAAGCTCAACTCTGCCAAATTACCTAGGCAATGCGTAGTAAGAAGGTTTTGGAAAGGGCAAAAATGGGATATTTACTTTCCCTCCAAAAGCCAAAGGCAGAGCATAGTATATAGTAATAGAAAATATAGTTTTAATAAAGTTACGTGAGAAAACATGGTATTTACTCCTTTCGAAAAAGCCATCATATGTGAAAGTTCCCCATAGGTTTTGTGCGTATGGCTTTTGTAGCTGCTGCTTTCTCCGCTGCCATTCCATTGACATGCACTGCACTGGCGGCCGCACCGTAACTACACTGCCTTGGACGCTAATCTTGAGTTTGCAGAAAAGAAATAACATATGTGGGAGCAGGAGGTAAATAAATGTAAAGTGGGGCTCCATCAATGCGTTTTCATTAGTCAGTTGGACCTAAGTGAGCTATGGATGGGTAGGAAGGCAGGTATTAAGATTGCACGTCAGCCTCTTCCCTCAGCCTCCAGGCGACTGGCTAAGGAGAGCATAACAAGACAAGGGAAATAAATTTCATGAGTGTGGAAGTACGACCGGAGAGGAGATAACTATTAGTGATTGATGAAACAGGAGCACGAGAGTCGATTTGAAGGTAGTGTTGGGGAAGAGAATGGAATTCTGTCATTGGAACCAGGACTGATGACTGGAGAAGAATCACTCTTGCCGAGATATCCTGAAAGAGAAGCTAATCGTGAAGAATTCCTGTGAGTCTCTCTTTTCTACTCCTTTTTCAACCCGCCGCCTCCTCCATGATTTCAAATCCAATCCAAATTTACACACTTTTTTTTCTGCATACAATCACATACATATTACCTATGTACACTCTCAGTACACAAAAATTCGCAAGCATCCCCTCAACACTCAACACTTCTTGGCTCCCTTTATCTTCCTTTTAAAAAATGTGACTTATTGCCTAATCTCACCCACTGTGCTTCTCAGTAGTGTGTAGTAGAGTATAGTAGATATCACTCCATTCTTAGACCCCTGGATACATTCTTTATTGTGTATTCATACACAGATTTAAATATAATTGTAATCTTTCTTTTTTTTAATCATAAGCTCAAGCCATGTAGCAATTAAAAGACTCGTGTTTGTATTGCTATCGCGTTAATTCTAGCGTTTCTATAGATTAGTTGAACATTTAAATGAAAATATTTTTGCAGTGATATGAGGCATGTATGAAACATATGTACATAGGTACCTACGTACCGTCAAACAACGTTACATAAAATTGGAGCATTTTTGTTTCTGCAGTAGACTCAAAAGTTCAACTGGCTGTAGTATGTATGTTTGTGTGGCCAAAAGATCGTCGGTGAAACAATGAACAATGCCATGTACATAGGAAGTTCAACAATAATTGGATTTATCAGGATGGAGATAGTGCGGGTGTCAAAAGATCTCGTAAAATTGGTGAACATCTAAATGCATGCTGTAATTTTATACACACACACAACCATTAACCATAGGGTCCACAGTCTACAGTAATTTGAAATTTTCATGTTGATTTTTTAATATTTTACCGAGGGAAAATGACTAGGATTAATTCGTAATTAACACCAAAATGTATGTATTTGAGAGACACAATCAAGTTTAGGCGCATGTAGCCGTAGACCCACGCTACTCTCTAATATGTAATTTCACGGTCCTTTCCATTACTGTTCTCTCCTTTTCCTTCTACTTTTTTGTACATTTCATTTTTATATCCATCCTTGTCTAATTTTACAGTCAAACGGTTCGGCAAGCAACACAAACGGGGAGCTACGGGGATTTATTACGGTTTTATTCAAGAACCTACGAGTCCTATGCTGATATTTGCGCTACTTTTAAAGTAATATTTTATTTTCACTACTTTTTTCTTACATTAACTTTCCTACACATTATGGCATGGTTCTTAGTTCGAGGTTAGTTCTCCATACACTTCTATACCAGGAAACAGCAGGGATAGGCACCTCCGTGTACCGAGCTCTGCAGCCACGTCAAGAAATGTATTTTCCATTTTCCACTGATACTGCATGCGGAGTTGGTTGCCCAGGTCAGCGTGGAATACATGGACACGAATTTATTTGAAGCTAATAACTTGTTTCTTTTACTGTTGACTATTTTAGCACTTGTAAGTGCAGGATTTCTCACATTTTCTTTTAAATGGACGACAGGGTAGGCGTAGGAGTTCAATATTTATTATTAGTATAAAAGTCAACATATAGCAGTGCCTACCTATAGAAGTATGTATGTATACCTATATAGCCATGCTCCTACGTGCGATGCATTTTGATCCAATATATATATGTATGTATATGCACGTGAGTTGCCAGCCTAATGTTTCTATTTAATCAAAACAAGGTAAATGTGTTGAAAAAAAGTGTTTAAGTCAAATAAATAGTTTAGTGCTTATTTATTCAAACACATTTACTCCTTCCACTGGCAAATTACTCCTGAGAAATCGTAGGTACATCACATTCATTTACTTTTCTGTCTTTCTCCCTTTTCCTAGAATGATCCTAACAAATACACGACTATTTTGGAAGATCCAGAACTGAACATGGAATTCGTTTACTCTGTCAACGATGCCCTTCGAAATTCGGTGAGTTCATTCGTCTGCCTCATCTCTATAAATGTCACTGGAAAGATAAAGGGGTGTTGGAATCGTTGGGTAGTTGTTTTGGAACGGGAACGGATGCATACAATACAATATAATGCAACCACAGGACTATTTACCTGTGTGCCTTGGTAAGGCAAATATTTTGTTATAATTGGCAAAGTGGAAATGAATTGTGTGCATCGACCTTTGATAAAAAAATCCCATGCCAAAAATCCAAGGATTTATTTGTGTAATTAGTCATGGAATATAGTCAGTCTATTGATTCAGGAACTTTAACCCTCCCAGTCAACAACAACCCCAGCTTCTCAAACAAGTTGAGTGTAATAAAATAATGACTAGTTATTTCATCGATTTACATGACCGCGATCATACATAGATATCCTGTGCACTATTCTGTGATGCATTTGGTGTGGGATTTTAAAATAAATAGTGAAAGCCGCGACGGCTTCCGCAGTGTGAAAGGTATCCTCCTGTATGGGGGAAAGAGTGAGAAGTAACCGTTTACCATCAGAATAATGAGAGCTTTTCATGCTGTCTGCAGTTTCACATTTTGAGTGGAAACGGAAACGGGTGACTTGATCAAAGTCGCGTTCAAGAAAGTTCTCATTGTGTCAGTGCTATCATGTGGTAAAGATATAAGATATTGTTTTCTTTTTGAACTCGGCTGTCTCTATCTGTAATGATAATAACTGCGAGCTGTCGATTTTGGGTTTTTTTTTGTTTCGATCTAAGATGTACTTATGTATGTAGGTAGCACCAGTACCTGTGCACACTGTATGGAGGTTTCCGCATCCGGGTTTCCAAATAAATACAGGTATTGTACATATGTGCATACCTACCTATGTGCTGTAGGATCCAGGATCTGAACATTTGAATCAGTGCTTAAGGGCAGAGGAAAACATGAGCCAATTGTGAGAAACTCAAACATACTCAACTTAATGATCAAGTTATAGCGAAGGACTCTTTTATTTATGTATTCGCATCATGTGTAGATACAATGGGTCATTCACAAGGTTTTCTCTCCGTCTATATGCATTACTTTCACTCCCTGCTACGTAGGTATGTACATACATACGGAATCTATATATGTATATAGCCGTTATATCATATGCATCAAACTCTCCTCCAAAAGTGACGATAGAGATGATGATCGAGAGCTTCAAGGGCATAGCAATACAAATAATCAAAGCATGTATACAAGAAAAATACGGCAAGTAAAAAAAAACAAAAAAGAGACGAAAAAAATAACAAGTTACAAGAAACCACCTTGCGCTGAACATTCTGAATTCTGATACAGCAATAGAGTCATAACTATAGACACCGAGAAATGGCAGCTTCTGTATGTACCTACCTTCCGAGTATCTAACACTTGCTTTATTACCACAACGCAAAAAAATTATTGTCAAATTAGCAACTGTACAGGAGCTGGAATCAAACTCAAAGTAAACTTTTAGCAGCCGTACTAAAGTTCTCAGTAGAAGTAGGTATGTAACAAAATAGAGTTTTTCTAACAACGAAATAACCTTATTTTATTTTATTTTGAATAAGGCAAACTTATGCTTTTTTTTGTAAGTTCTACTGACTCTCACGATTAGTAGTTTGTATATACAGATACAGCATTGAGCGCAAAAAAAAGTTTTTGAAGAGACTAAATACAGACTTTTTTGTAGCATATAATTCTAATTGACAGAGCTTACGGTGCCATCGCATCGTGCCTTGCTCTGTCAATGGTTGTTATAAATACGGTGTTTGTGCCATTCTCGAGTAATTAGACTCAAGTGCCGAGGCTTTGCAAGTTGTAAACCTTTATGAAATTAATTAATTGTGCTATTGATTTCTCCCCTTTGAATGGCAATTGCCGAAAGTTTTGAATGAGACGTAATTAAATTGACGGAACGCTTAATATACATATAATTATTCTATATCTTTACATGGAAAAAAATCGGAGATTCCATCATTATTATTATTGTAAAACTTTATTATTTGTTACCGAATTATTAGAATTTCTATTCCCTTTTGGTCCAGACGGCCTCTAAACGTGTAAAAGTGCCCCCTTCCCCCCTCCGAAAATGGTTACGTTTCTGTAGAGAAACAATTTTGTTGTACGAATTTACGAGGGTAAAATTGAAGGCAAGTGCGCCAATAATAATGCCAGACAAGTCACTAGGCTTCATCTTACTAATTAAAATCAATGGGAAGTTATTAATTAATTCCAGTTCTACGTACGTACCTGCTTATAAATGTCTGAGGCATGAGTTTTTAGGGCAAACATATTAAAGTGTCAGTCAGTCGTTTGTAGACGGTGCACAATAAAAAATGTAGATTACAAAAACACTAAAATAAAGTGTGAACAAAAGCATGTATTTTAACGTACATAAGTTTAATAATTACGCCGCAAATACAAAGGTAAGTACTGGTACATTGGTAGCTGGGGAAAATATCTATGTATGTCGGTATCCAAAGCCCAAGTGTAATAAGAAAATTTGTCCTTATATTTGTTCCTGAATTTACTTTGATGGTACTCTGACTAACTATAGTATATTTGTGAATTGTGATACAGTATTTAAGAAATTGAACTTAAATATTTCCAAAAGAAGATGTTTTGTTTTATATATTTATATTTCTGTTTCTATTCCAGCCCTCCGTAGTACAGAAAACCGTCCTGAAGTCCGTGGTAAACGCTCTTTTAGATGAAAAGCAAAAGTATGTGTACTATTACTCCGAATTCCCTTTGAAGTTGTTTCCTCTTGGTGTTATTGTTCGTTCGTGGATGCACAGAAATGGATGGAAGTAGTTTTGTGGGGTATGAATGTATATGCAATCACAAGAAGAAATGTCCATTTGATGTAATTATAGTAAGTAGTATGTTTGTAGGTTTTGTTTTGTTTTTAAAAACAAAATACACATGTCGTGAAAGTCCATGTAAATTGCATACTTTGGGAAATTGGAATTCCTGTAATATTATACGTGAATACTCTTTTTTTTTCGGTACATACATACATTTTGATTTTCTATTCGGCTGCTCTCCTCGCTCCCTATGCTGCATGTCTTTTGATAGAGTCTTAAATCAGTTCTCATGGAGAGTTTCTAGTTTCCTCTTTTCTCTCTCGTTTGAAATATGATTAAAAAGGCACAATGCCTCTCTTAAACTACTCCACCTACTCAGTTATTCCTTTTTATCTTTTCACAACGGCGGTAAAAGTATTATTTGCTTATCATTTTTGGTATTTTATCTTTTTGACTTCTTACTCTTACCCACTCCCTCTTTGACAACTCGAGTATTAAATGTTCTCAGCAAGTAGTAAAGGCCCATAACGCTGAATGAATACTCAATCGCTATATCTACAGTATTCCACAAGACCAGAACGTATGTGTTCCAGGAAGTTGTAGCAGTAGACTCAACATTGCATGAAAAATTAATACAATACGAATGTTGCTGGAAGTCTGGAAGTTGATTCACTATGTGGCTGGCTTATGGTTTCCATAATATTGGAAATTATATCAAATGCTTAGCGAAAGGCTTTTGAACATAAATAATACAAACTGAAGTATATTATGGTCCTTATCTAGGCTTTGTTTCCGATGCAAACTATGCTTTTTTGTTGTGTAACAACTGCCGTGATTGTGATTTTGATTTTCAGCCTTATAAACAAATATACGCATATATACATATAACTCATAGTAGGTATGTGTAAACCTTTCACCACGTTTCCTTTTCCTACAGTGGATTCATCAGATCCTAGTTGGTGCAGATCGAGATACTGCTCCCACACATGTGTGCTTGTTGCCTCACGTCTACTCATAAGTTATATGTAATGTGATTTAAAATGTAATGTAGGAACAATTATTGTGAATTCTGTATCTGTAGGCTGTACGCAAAAGATAGAGTTCGAGCCCTCTTTATAATTCTTCAAAATCCGATTTTCACGGCTCAGTCATCGTACACAGTTTTAGCCCACGTCCTACGTCACATTACATCCTTGCCAAATGCCGACCATCAGATGCTCGTCCACTGGTTTCGCACGTGAGTGAAATTAAATGGATAATTTTATTGTAAGCATGATTTCCTTGATTGAGATATGAGATCCGCGAGATATGATTTGGACATTGTTAAAAATCATTAATTAAAAATGAAGTTGTTCGTCAGTTCAGTTGTATGCGTATAAATGAAGGACAAAGGAAATATGATTTTAAATTCTTGTACAGTTGTCTTTTGTTAGTTACAGATGTTGAATGTGCTTGTTTTTCAAAAAAATATATAAATTTTGCAATAGACTTGACGTGGGTCGACTACGAACTTTGGTGCGGCAGCTCACGCAATTTGTAACAATACGTCAGTTTCCCCCCGCTGATCGCAGCCTTCCGCCTTTGTCAAAGTCCAAGTGGTGGATACCCGCCTCAGCCAGGATTTTAGCCTTATTAAGTAAATTAATATTTTTTATTCGTTACAAAATGAATGGACATCCTTTCTATCTGCTATACTAGTACGAATCAACTCAATTTTTCTTACACAATGACTATAGATGCTGCAAATAATGGGTGTCAGCCGCCTCTCCTTCACTACTCGGAATTTTACAACAGTGCTTTAGATCACGTGGACTTGATGCAAGAGTACTGGCGATGGCAGAGTCCAGATCGACCCGGGCAGTTCTCCTACTGTCAGTACCCATTCATGCTGAGTATTGTGGCCAAGCGCATCATCCTTACGAAGGTTAGTTCAAGTTCAATTTTTTTTAATTAACAAAATCCTCAGAACGCAATCATTTAATTAAATTTAGTATTATGGCTACAAACCCATTCAACCTCAAATTGGGAAATCTATACTAATAAATTTCTAAAATATGCCTTTTGATACCAATGCAGGATGCGGAGCATCAAATGATTCTGGTGGCGAGACGATCCTTAGTGGCTAAAGTTGCACGTCATCAAACACCACAAATTGATATCTTTTTTCTCAACATTAATGTCCGACGGAATCATATGGTCGCAGATTCATTAAAAGAGGTTTGAAATTCCACTTTCACCTTTTGTTTTTTTTCGGTAGTAAGCCTGTGCCCCAGTAATGTAAATATGAAATAGAAATAGGTAGGAACAGATCAACTGTAGAATCCTAGAATCATTTGTAGATTAGTTTTGAATGACGAACTCGAATGAAGTTAGGGCTCGTACTGTACTAACTATAGCATCGTGACGACGTTCGAACGTCATTCTCTGTTGTTTGTGTACGTAAGAAGACGGAGCAAATGTAGCTGCGTATTTAATGATGGGAATTGACGTTTTATCTCTCCGCATTTTAGGCGAAGTACAAACATATTTATTACAAAATTCGTATTTCCTATCAATTAGTTGAGAGAAAGACGGCTTTGTCCGGAGTGAGAGGGAGAGAGAGAGTCATTTGAGAATTAAGTAGGTTTAGTCAGGACGGTTTCATAGTTGGGAAGGCAATTACTCGTTAATGTTATTATTATGCTGTATAGAAGCTTTATTATCTCAAGCGTTGAGAAGTAATCGGAAATCGATAAACGATGATGTAATCACTTTACTCTGGTTTCTGGTTCAACTCCAAATTGCACCCATTCCCATGAATACTGTTTCTGACAAACCAGCGTCTGCACTATTTCTTCGAAGCTCTCTTCCTCTCTCTCTCTCTCTCTCTCTCGCACCGTGCATTGCAAGCATACCATTGTGCTTGGATGGATAATGTGATCCTCCCGCCCGAAATAATATGCGAAGGTTATAAAGTACCTACAGACACACTAAGCACAGCACATCTCGACAACAGAAGTCGTCAATTCCTACATTTGTCAACCCAGCTACGCACGCTTTGACAAAAGAAAACAAATTTATAGTCAAATTCACTCTCACAGTTAGTTAGTGTACTACTGACCCCGACCAATTGCTGTAGAAATAAAACCTTTATTACCTAATTGATAACACACAACTTTGGACAAAATCTTCCATTAAATTATAGCTCCTTTTGACTACAGTGCAGTGGTGTCTCTGTACATATAAAGGTTGTATACTTAGATGTCTATACCAGCACAAGTATGTACATTTGGACACATGCTTCTTTGACCGAAGAAATATGATTGAGTGTGTTTTATGAACCATATTTACAGATTGCAAGCAAACAGAAGGATTTGAAGAAAAAACTTCGCGTTTCCTTTGCCGGAGAGCCTGGTTTAGACATGGGCGGCCTCACCAAAGAATGGTTTCTGCTCCTTATACGAGATATTTTCCAGGTACTCTTCATCCCCATGTCTTAATGCACTCTGCAGAAGTACACAAGGTGCGGAGAAATCCCCGACAAAAAACTCCGTCGCCCTCCCAGCATCATAGTGATAGGCGAGGATATCCTATGTCGATGTCCCTCATTTTGTACACTTTAGTATGTCGACGTGTAACAATATCTTGTCCTTCCAAGCCTATGTATGCGGATACCTTCTTTCATTGTTTTCCTTGTGTATGGCAATTGAAAGATTTGAGGAGGGAGACGTATCGTCGTTGGAAATGTAGGAAGTACGGGTGTAGTGTGTCGCTGCTGGAAAGTGGAACTGGGTAAAAGTAAATGTAAACATGTTGTAGTTGGACGTGTGATCAGGGTGTAGACCGTACAGGGAGTGTGTAGGTATAATTCCCAAGTACTTTGTCACGTTTGTCACGCATCCAATATCTTCTCACTGCACCGGTCGTCGAAACCTACATGTACCTACATAGGAGGTTGTAGGCTGGAGTGTGCTGTCTATGATACGTTTTGATTTTCTCTGACATATCATGTGTGTGTGGGCTCTGGCCGTATTTTTAATATACGACTCGGCAATGCGACATCAGAAAACACTTGACAAAATGGGTACTCACAGGGAAGGATGTCAGGGGATGAAGGCGAGTGCATTGCACGTCTGTACCTACTGACAGTATGTATATCAATAGCGAGGAAACAAGTCGGATTGTATGTGTTCAGTGCCGTGAATTCAGCCGCTCGGACTCGTGCCTTTCTCCCTTTTTTCTGTGTACTTTTGACTGGAAGAAAGGAGTATCATGGATGAGATATATGTACGTAGTTTGTACTGAATTGACTAAAGCACATACAGACACACACACATATGAGTCCAGCGTATCTTAACACGAAGCAATATACGATTTTTTGTGTGACAATAAGATATTTTGCTTTTGGCAAACGAACTGTATTGGATGTAATTTGATAAAAATCGATCTTTCATCGCAGTCACCGTATTTGGGGAAATGGAAGGGAATTCGACAAATGACATAATGTAGATGTTTCCATATATTAGAAAAGTATGATAAAAAGAAATTGTTCGCGTTAGATTCTTTCTCAGTAGAAAAAATGCTAATCAAAATCTAAATACAACTTGTAGTATGAACTCCCTCCATGAGCACTAGCACGTGTAGTTTACGAATACAATAAAATTCAGGGCACTGACTGCACAAATGCCACACATCGTCGTTTAAGAAGCAAAATGGTACACATCAAATAGCTAAAAGCAAAAGGATGCATTTCCATCCTTGTGGTTCGGATATGCATCGCTTTGCTTTCAGCGTAAATTTTGGATGTGCGTCATTTTGCTTCTGAAATGACGACAAGCACCTAAGAACTAGAGAAATGGAACAATGCAAAGTGTATTGTTTGGAGCACGTAGAACAGCCCTTTCATCGCTCCTAGACTCCAGACGAAAGGCCAAGAAGGCATAATTTTGCTATCAAACCTATGTTATAGGGTGGTGTGCATACGAGCAAGTATGGCTTCTAGTATTCTAAATGCTATCTGTTGAATTCAGACTGTCTGAATACTGTAATCACAAACATAAGAGAGCATCCATACTTAGATACAGTGAATGCAACTGAGTGCCCTAATAACGTTACCGGTTGCATCACGGATGCTCGAAATTCAACAGATACGCAACCAAACAATAAATAATTTTAGTTCTTCAATGAGACCGCGTACATTCGGGTGATTTGTTTTCGTACATCATAGCCTGTACTTCCCTTAAAACGATCTATCATCGTAAATGGTAATAGTCATGAAAATACATATAAACTGAAGCCTCTTTTTTCCTTCTCTAAATTTTCTATGAATGATCATACTGTGTGAATGTAAGGCCTTTTTTTTAATTTTTTTTTCAGCCGGAATACGGGATGTTCGTTTATTATCCAAACTCCCGATGTTACTGGTTTAGTTTGGCTCAACAAGGAAGTCTTAGAGAGTATAATCTCATAGGTAATTCAGATCCTTTCATGCTTTAAGAGATTAAAAACCGACACAGCCTTTGGCACTATCCACAAACAAATTTTGTCAAAATTTACAAATTATCGTTAGTGGCATCGGACGCAATGTTCATAGTAGTATAGCTAGCACTTTCCTTGAGTTTGACTGTGTCGATTTAAAGTAAATGTAGGAAATTTGTATATTTTTTGTAATATCAGTCGATGAATCAAAAGCTTATATAATTCTGTTGATAGCTAATAACTATCTGTGAAGAATTTTGTGATAAGAGTAGTAAAAGTGTTAGCATTGAGCTTTCAAGGAGTTCAGTTATTTTTTGCTCAAATAAATCCGTTGGAAGTGAGGAAGGAAATTTGTTACCCCCTGTAGATTCCCTTTGAACTCAGCGGAATTTCCCGGCAGTTCATGGAGCTTGTCTATGACTTTGCTTTGTGCCTGATTATTAAATGTCTATTTTCGTACTTACCTATATTCAGATTATTTAACTCTCATGTGTGCTCTCTTTACCGTTACTTTTATTTGGAAACAAGGAGTTCTCATGGGATTAGCGGTGTACAATTCAATTATCCTGGACCTTCATTTCCCGTCAATTTGCTACCGGAAGTTGTTGTCCCCACCCGTTGTTCCTCCCCTTGACAGCGCTGCTGTTGGTGTCACCCGAGATCCGTCCGTGGAAGACTTGGCAGAAATCATGCCCGTAAGTGTCTTTTAAAACCCACTTTCTCAATTCCGTTAAAGATCCAGAAATCCAATTACCTAGAAATGTAAATTATTTTCTTACCCGAAGGCACTTTTCTCCTTCAACTTATTCAGATAGATTCAGCTCTCAAGAATGATGAAAGACAATTTTTATATTATACAGAAATAAAATGTATTTATATTATTTTTTCGCTAGGGATTGTAGCTCAGTCTGATGTTTTCCTTTTGATTGTATGATAGAGTACATATACATATTTGTCTGCTTGTCTATAGTAACACTAATTCAGTCTCTTTTTTATTTTGATTAAAATTTATATTAGCTTTAAGTTGCGTAGGATCATATGCTGCAAAACACGAGAAAATACATACATACGTCAAAGCAGGTCAGTATACTTATTGGTTTTTGACACATTTGCCGATCGATCTGCGATCTGATCGAAGGCCTCATAAAATTCAAAGAAAGTTCACTTGTCGTCAAACGTAATTAACTTCAAAATGAAAAAACAAACAAAATTGCAAACTTCGTTGTTTTACAATACTCTTGCATACAGTTGCGCATTATGAAAAATGCTATTAAAAGCAACACTGAAACTATTTATGATTTCTCTCTCACCGCCACCGATATTTACGGCTAAAAATAAAACCTGTCTGGTGGAATTGAGATTTCAAATGAGTTTCATACGACTACTGGTAGTAATAGGTTATAGGATAAAAATATCTAATAAAATGTATGATCGTATCTATCATTTTCCAGGACGTGGCTCATGGTTTGCGAGAGCTTTTAAAATACGAGGGAAGCGTCGAAGAGGATATGGGCCTAAGTTTCCAGGTTGGTAGTTGGAAAATCCTTTCGTTATAAGCTTAACTTGTTCTTGTCACAGTTTTCCATTCACTGTCATCCTAAGCGTTAGCACAAGTAACAAATTATTGGATTAGGCTAGATAATGAGATTTGACTATAAGAATACGATACATCAATTCAAACTTTTTTTCTTTGTAGGCCTCGTTACAAGAGTACGATCGAATTATGACATATAACCTCAAAGAAAACGGGGAGCACATTCTAGTTAAAAATAATAATCGGGACGAGTATGTCAAGCTCTACTTGGATTGGGTTCTCAACACGGCCATTTATGCTCAATTCCGAGCTTTCTATTTAGGTTTCCATTCTGTGACCGCTTCAAATGCTCTTATTGTAAGTTAACCGATCTCATTCACATTTTAACTCGTAGCCATAGTAGGTGTTCTTCCCTTCGTTGGCCAGTCGAGCCATAGCAATGCAAAGGAAGCCGTAAAGTTTAGTTCATTCATAAAACTGCTGTCGTTTGATGTCATCTCGTCGTCGCTCTGGAGTATCGAGTACTTTACGCCAAAATTGAATTTAAAACTTTGTCTGGGACAGGAGCAACTTGTTCTTGTTTCGTGGGTGTCAGGAAGTCTGAGGGAGTCTATAAATATGTACACATTTCACAGACATAATAAGGGTTCATGGGGTTTATGTACAATCTATAGGAATTTATTTCCATATAGATGTACCTATACTACAAACTGCAAGAAACTTTAGTAAAGTTTCCTCTAGCGTACAAACCCTACTCCCTAAAGTTCATCGCCTATGGTGCACTTCCAAGTGCACTCCCACATACCTCATGTACATGCCACTGTGATGGGTAAAGAAGTATGAGGTATGCCCCTCTGATATAAACAGGTTGATAGAATTATTGTTTATAATCTCATCATACTATACTTTCCCCTCTTTCCCTCTAGAGGTTCAATGAAAATTCGTGTGCAACACACGATTAAAGGGGAGAGCATTGTAGAAATGTTTTTCAATGCAAAAATAAACTGCTGCACAACTACATGCCTACCTACCTATACTAGTAGGAAGGATTGTTGTTTTTTTTCATAAAAATAATACAGATGGATGCAGTATTTTTTGAGAGAGAAAAAAATCGTGAACAATAGGATTTCGATTTTCAAGCAAGAGGCCAATTTATGTGGGATGAAATATTGTAGATGTATACCTACACTTATTCAACAATAAAGCCTCACTACTACATATTCTAATGTACCCAGCTGACTGCACAAACAGCCTATTACGTCTATTCTTTGGCCAAGATAAAGTTACTTCTGCTCCAATTCCATGTCTTTGTTGTAATGCATTACTCCTTCTTCTCCCCATATTCTCTCTATTGTACACTCTTCCGAGAGTGGTTATGGAATTTTTTTTTCTCTCCAAACAACCTTAACTCCAGACGTTTTGTGGACCCTAATTTTCACAAGTTTGGAGAGAGAGAGAGAGAGAGAGAGAAAACTTGGTGCAATTTAAGGAATACCATCAGAAGAACACATTCACCTGATTTATCGATTATATATCTAGGTACATGACGTATCACATCACACCGTCTCTATTACACTCACTATTATTCCTTACCCACCATCCATTGTACACTTTATTACTTGGGGAAATGAAAATCGTCTCCATTTTATTTAGACAGTTGAAGGGTATGTCTGCTGTTTCCTTCAAGCTTCTGTGGCACAAACTTTTATTTGGTTCCAAGGACTATACCAACTACCCTAATACTTTAAAATTACCTACTTAATAACGCTTAATAATTACCTACATGAATAATTTAGCTTGCGCTAGACAGTACCAGGGACTCCGTGAAACGACCTCGAGTAAAAATGTTGAAAACAAAAGTTGATTCAGTTCTGTAGTTAAGTACCTAGTTTAGTTTAACATAGGTAATACTCTCCCTTGAGGCCTAACCAGAACAACTACGGGAGGAGATTCAGTCATGTATGTAATGTATACGTTTGTTTTACAATATTGGAATTATCTATTGTAATAGTGGAGTTTTTGTGCTTTATGAGTGTCTGCTTCATTATCCTTTATTGGAAGTACCTGTAATTAGCAAGTTATCCACAGCACCCCCATTCCGCATCGGATAGTGTTTAAAATCTGCACAAAATTCACCAAAAGGAAAAGACAGGAATAAAATAAACTCTCGTTGAAGATGCTGTGTCGATGACGGAGTTTGAAACGGGAGATGAGTAGCTTTTTTAGAATAGGCACACTTCAAATAAATAATTATTCTAAATTCAATCCCTTCTTTGTCTTTGCATGAATGAATGGCGGATGGAATAAAGATACTTACGAAACCACTCTCAGGATGTTAAAAGTTGAAATATATGTTGGACTCAGAAATTAATCTTATTACGTTTTAAATAAGATCTGTAGCAGTCCATTCAAGGGGCGTAAGTCTTTTAGCTGAATTATATTTTTGAACTTGAGGGTGCTGTATGGATAGGTGCTATAGTAGAGATTTTTTTTCGAGTAAATAAGGTGCTTACCTCCTCGAACGTAGTGTGATAGAAGGATGAACGTATGCGTCCAGGAAACCCAGGAAATGCTGAAGAATGCTCCATAAATTGTAGGAAGCTGTGATGTAAAGCTCAAAAGTGGATATGTATTTATTTTTCCACCTAAGGGCAAACTGTGATATGTGAGTACAAGTGAAAGTAGTGGTAGGATTAGCTCTCGTGAAAAGAATGCCCAGCTCCCCAACTTTATTTCCAACTGTATGTTTCTCCTATACATTTTCTTTTTACACCCTGAGAGATTACATTTCAGCACGTATTAAAAACCTATCCTGTACAGTTTATTTTATTGTGATCCTACATCACGTCAGCTTATTTTAGACTCCCAAATCATACAAATGTATAGGATTCACCGGCATACGGAGGAGGACTTTGGCTCCAGAGAGACTTTGAAAGTGGGATGCCGTCTGCATACACATTCGTACCCATTGCGGAGGTCACACTCCTCTTACTCCCGGAATAAAATGAAAGGGTTGTCTATACGGATGGGAAAAGAATTACAGTTCAGCGGGAAGATGGCACATTTTCACGGGAGCAAAATCACAGTATCTCATAGGTTTTACTAATCCTAATTACCACAACGTCTGACTCTGTGCAGTCTCATCTCCAAGTTTTTTCCCAAGTGAGAGTGTGTAGGTGAGGGACCTTCCTTCCTTGTAGTTCCTGGAAATGCAAATGTCTCCACATTACTCCACCGCATTCTAAACTAAAACGAATCTCATGTTGAACACTGTGATCCGCTTCAGCGTTGATACGAACGGGGAATAGAATTAGAGGGAAGGCGTCTGGATGTGACCCAACCAAATGTATGTAGATGTAAGTAGTTCCAGTGTGAAAGTAAGCGTCTTCCCTGGGTGTACAATGGATTGGACGGAGTCGACATTTGTGGTCTGATCCACGTATGGAATGGAGAGTGGAGACTAGAAGATTTATGGCATCGAAAATCCGTCAGTTTCAAAGACACCTTGTAGGTAGGTATTATCGAGTCTGGGAATTAAGTTTACAGTGGAACATTTCCCTGGGTTTTTCACAGATGCTTCGCCCAGAGGAGGTCGAGATGCTCGTGTGTGGATCCCCGACGCTTGATTTACATGAACTGAGGAAAGTGACAGAGTATGATGAGTACAGTCCGGACGACAGAGTTATTCAGTAAGTTATTACATCACACCCTCACTTTACGGCACCTCTGAGAGTGACGCTCCGTCATCTTGTTTCACCTTTTTTCCCTTGTCAATGAAATATATTATCATTCACCCCGACACTTGTTTCACTGTCATGACTCTGTTCACTGATTATTATTTCTCCCTCCTCTCTGCAGAGATTTTTGGACAGTACTCACTTCCTTGCCGCTGGATTTGCAAAAGAAATTCCTCCTCTTCACAACTGGGAGTGATCGGATTCCCGTCGGAGGCATGGGAGAGATGTATTTCAAGGTATTATTTCCTTCTCTTGTGTTAGTTTCTGTATGTATTTGCGTTACGTGGACGTAGTGTGAGTAGGTGGACTCGTAGAAGCTTCCCACGGATGAATATGTTGGATTTATTTCCTAAGAATAGACTTGAACTCTCGACACGCCGTGGACACGGAACGAGTATCATTTAGTTTAAACTTAACTGGCCGTCATGATCTGGCTGCCTTTGTATTGTGTAAAAGGGGGAAAATGTGCTGTCGCTGTCCGTGTGTATATACGTATACAGTCTGCATGGATGGCGGGGTGGGTGGCGGAGGTTGGTTGGGATGTCGGCACGACATGTAACTTATGGACGAAGGTGTGTGATTTTGGCGCATTTGACTTTTTGGAGCAAGTTCGGACTTAGTGGATTGAATCTTTTTTGTATTTTTGCTTTCCCATCACCCTCCTTGGTGTTGGAGACTAGATATATGCTGACTTCTCAGACTGATAAATGGAAGGAAAAAGTCTCGCAGACATTTCTTTATGCATAGACTTTCGGGGCGGGTGAGACTAAAAAAAAGTTATGTCATAAATCTTTAAAATTGCAGATTTCTCGGATGCGTGACAAAACCGAAAATTTACCCGAAGCTCATACATGCTTCAATCAATTAATCCTTCCGGATTATCCAAACAAAGATGTTCTCAAAAAGAAATTGATTATTGCAATCTCAAACGCGGAAGGTTTTGGTCTCGAATAATCTATTACTTTCAACTTGGACCTTGATGACGTCAGCATCACAGTTACTGATATCCCTTCAACGCTCCCATAATTCACCTTTTGCTGTGTACATACTCCTCAGCACGTCCAAACTTTCCACATACATAACATACAAAGCTACGTGAATTTCCCTCTGACTCTCAATCCTATAATATTTTATTGATTTCTCTCTCTCTTTTTTTTTTAAATCCGCCAGCTCCATGCACTTTCTTATACATTGTCCTCTGCCACACGCGTCGTACAAATCTACAAATAAACCGCATACCGTTTACGTACGTATATAGACCCGTCGTCCGCCTTTATACTTTATGAAGCCCCGTCATGTTACATGTACTCCGTATCATGGTGCACTAGCTTATGAATGGGAAACGGTATCCCATCACTTGTCCCCGCTTTTTTGTCCCTCCAACTTTGGCCTCGCATTTTTGTCCCCGGCCTCTTTTACCCCCGGCATTTTTGTCCCCGGCCACTTTTACCCCCGGCATTTTTGTCCCCGGCCACTTTTACCCCCGGCATTTTTCTCC
>JAQFZC010000684.1:0-43065 GCA_034695205.1 Dicyrtoma fusca | reverse complement strand
GCTATACTCGTTGAGTTAGGCCGGGTTCTCAGGCAATAATGAAAGAAGATAGAGTGGAGTATTTGGATTGAGGGGGGGGGGGGGTGGGGTATGCTAATAATTCGTAGTTATCACGTTTAAAATACTACAGTCGACAATATTTAGTTTATGTGACTAGAATAAAAATTAATTACATTTGTATTATTGACACTGGGGGGGGGAGGGTATCAAAAAAACAGTTTAACTTCAAGGGCCTATTTAAGCACTATATAATATTGGTGCACCACCCCAGATATTGCTCCGCGTACGCCCCTGGAGTGGAGAAAGTAAGCTGCTATACTTATAAGTCCGTCTTGGTAAAGTACAGTGGGGAAAGTTTGAGAATAAAATAAATATTCCCAATGTCAAATCCTACAGACTCCATTCTGTCGACGGCCACTCTCAGCTTAGGAATCTCCCATTTATTACGTATTTAAGTTTACAAGATTACCTCTAAAGCCTTGTACGTCAAAACAAATTTATTTTTGTTTATACGCATGATTTTCTTTTGCAGGAGCTCTAAAAAACAAAGGATTATTTGAAAACATTTTATTCAGATGAACTTTTTTAAACAAATCCAGTTGCAAAACCAACAGGAGAAATCTAAAAATTTATTTTTTCAACAGCGATTGTTTTAAACGCTACAGCGGACATTAAACACTTGTTGGAAAAGATAGTTTACTTACAGTGCATTGTTGAAAAATAATTTATCTGTAAAACCACTTTTTCGAAAAGACAGTTTACTTACCCGACATTTTTGAAACATCGTTTTTTCTACAAAACCCTTTTTTGAAAAGTAGGTTTACTTACACTTCATTTTTGAAACATCGTTTTTCTACAAACCACCTTTTAGAAAAGTCGATTTACTTATACTACATTTTTGAAACATCGTTTTTTCTATACAAAACACTTTTTGAAAGTGAAAGTCGGTTTACTTACACTATCTCTTTGAAAAACACTTTTTATAAAAAAAAGCCAGTTTAAAAATATAAAGCACGTCTCCAAACCCAATTCAATCGAAAGCTGCTGTTTGGGCACTAACAACAAGATTTCCGTAATAAATGGAGCTTTCCTTGCTTTCCCCTAATTTCCCCTACTATCGCCTATACCATAGAAAATATATATGGATACACATTACGAACTTTACTAGAGCTTCAAGCTGAGGTCTCCAATAAATGTTATCCTTTCATGTCCTTCACTTCCAGTCGCAATCACAATGGAATGGGATTGTCAAGGGAAAGCTTTAAGATGAGACAAATTCCTTTCACATGACGGCCCTACAAGTTACAAGCTACACACCTATTTCCAGTGCAGTAGTGAAATATAGCAAAGAGAAAGCTCTACATTACACAACAGTGATCTACACAGTACATTCTTCCAAGTGCAGTAATACACTTTCTCCTGAAACAATTAGCTTTCACTTGCTGTCCAACCTTTGTACATATTGCTTTTTCTGGATTTGGGATAAAATACGAGCACAACACGGAAGGGAGGCTAAGTACTTGAATTTCTACTTTCACTCTCTCACACACTATATGTAGCAATTGCACGCAAGTAATTGTCTGCTTTCACCAGCTATAAGGGCTGAGCTGTATAGGCTATAAGCAATTGCTGTATGCTTATGGAGTGGCCCATAAGGAAGGTTGTGAGTAAGTTTCGTCCTTGGAATGACAAGATGATAGAATGATTGGGATTTTTCTGCTACCGGCACGTCAAGACACTGTCAATGAAAGTGCTTTGCAGGGCTTCAGGCATCTCTAATTAAATGTCACGTGTCACTAAGCACAAATAAAATGTCTAGATACGTCTGTTATTTATGCATTTTTGCAATCAATTACATGACTGGCCTGCAGTCAGCCTAACGATAGCGCAGGTTGATAGACCATTTTAAAATGCAAGAAAAAAAGAGAATTTGACCCTTTTCACAACCTTGCAAAAAAGATGTTTACCACATTTTCAAAAAACTTGTAGGTACGGGATGTTGGGCTTTTTCTAAAGATCAAGTCATTCGTAATAGAGTAATTAGCACCTTTTCAAAAAATTTCATTAAAAAGTTTTGTATGATCTCAAAAGACTGTGAATACAGCTCTCTTCACCTTTTCAAAAACATGCAAAAAGATATTTTACACCTTTTCAAAAACATGTAAATACTACATTTTGCACCTTTTCAAAAACATGTAAATACTACATTTTGCATCGTTTCAAAAATATGTTAGTAGTATATGTTACACCTTTTCAAAGAGTTACAAATATTGGGATTTTGCACCTTTTCGAAAGAAAGTAAATATAACGTTTTACATCCTTTCAAAATACAGATACGAAAATGTACACCTTTTCAAAAACATGGATTTATGGATCATTCAACTATGGCTCTTTTTAAACCAAGGATAATTTGCAACTTTCGCACGTCGTGCAAATAAAATGTTTGTAATGGTTTTACGTTACATTTAAATTTAGCATTTTGTATTATTTCCAAGATAGCTAATGAATATTTTACATCCTGTTAAATAAACGCCCTTTTATTCAAACTCGCTCAGAAGTCATGCAGGTACCTAGATGTGAGATTTTAATTTCTAAATAATGGCTTACGGAGCACAGAAATTATGGCTCAACGCCGCTTTTCGTTTCTAGGCTTAATTAGTCTCAATTCTTTGGTCAGTTTTAAAAGTGTTGGAAGCATTTTGGTTTGTTTACAACTATTGCATTGGCACTATGATTGCTACAAAACCAAACTACATTACTAAACTACTGGGGGTTAACTTACCAGACATTTTTTGACACTTCACAGGTGGCCACTCCGTTGTGGTCAAAGTGTTTGTTTCCGAGAAGAAGGAGGGGCGGGAGAGAGACGCAGGCTGAGCCGAGCCAAACGATGAAGATCACAGCGAGCATTCGTCGAGGGGTGGAGCGGGCTGAGTAGTCAAAGGGAGCCGTAATCGCCTGGTAACGATCCACCGAAATACCACATAAATTTAATATCGAGGCTGTGCAGCATAGGACATCCGCTGGAAGAAAACAAATTAATTCAATAATTAGTTAAATAATCAATAATTTCCACAATTACTTTATACGATCAAACAGATCATTTTGATACATCTGAGATGATCACACGAGGGGGTAAATGGGGGGGGGGTTAAACCACTATGTAAATTAACTTTTTCAAAACGATCAATAGTATAGTGACTAGTCAACATTTTGAAAAACACTCAAAACCGAACAGAAGTTTCCACTTTCAAATAGGCCTAAACTAGAAATTAACATTTTCAAATGTGCAAAACTGGTTGATTTCACTTTCAAAAAGGCCAGAATCAGTAACTGACGCTTTAAAAACTGTCAAACCTAGAAATTACCATTTTCGCAAAGGTCCAAGGAAGAAATGGACACTTTTAAATGATACAAAACTAACTAGGTACTAACAGTTTTGAAAAGTCAAAGCTGGTATGTAAATGTAACGCTTAAAACTGTCAAATCTAGAAACTGCCATCTTTAAAGAGGTCAAAACTATAGAAAAGTCGCCATTTTTATACAAGTCCAAAGAAGGTATTTACATTTTCGAAAGGTACAAAACTACTTAATTGAACTTTCAAAAAGGTATAAGCTAGTAACTAATACTTTGAAAAGTATCAAAAATTCATATTCAAAAAGGTCCAAACGGGAAGTTTTTGTTTTTAAGAAGGTCCAAAGTAGAAATTAACACTTTTAAAGGATGTAGAACTAGTAATTAACACTTTCAGTAGGTCAAAGCTGGTAACTAACACTTTGAAAAGGGTCAAAGCTATAAATTACCGTTTTCAAAAAGGCCTAAACTGGAAATTAACACTTGTAAAAAAAGTAAAACTAGTTACTACCTCTTTCAGAAGGGTGAGAGCTGGTAACTAGCGCTTTTAAAAGTGCCAAAACTAGAAATAACCGTTTTCAAAAAGGTCTACACTAGAAATTAACACTTGTAAAAGGTCTAAACTAGAAATTATCACTTGTAAAAGATGTAAAACTAGCTACTAGCTCTTTTAAAAGAGTGAGATTTTGTAACTAGCACTTTTAAAAGTGTCAAAGCTATAAATTATCATTTTCACAAACGTAAAAACATGAACATTTTCGAAAGATTTAAAACCACTTACTAACACTTTCAGAAAGGTCAAAAACAGGTATTACCATTTTGAAAAAGGCAATAAAACTAAATAACATTTTTTACCTCCTCAAAAAGGCTACTGTTCAAGAATTCAAACTATTTGCGGAAAAAGCGGTTGAAAATGCCTAAACGATGGGAGCGTCATCTATGCACAGCCCATCACCGTGGTACCGTAGGCGTCCTATTATTTATAGGCGTGTATGGGCTTTGCATCTGCAGTTAGCATTAAATATTACATCTTTAGCTTTTATTATTATCTTCAGC
Source organism: Dicyrtoma fusca (assembly GCA_034695205.1). Classification (NCBI taxonomy): domain Eukaryota; kingdom Metazoa; phylum Arthropoda; class Collembola; order Symphypleona; family Dicyrtomidae; genus Dicyrtoma; species Dicyrtoma fusca. The sequence goes on along the minus strand of JAQFZC010000684.1, from coordinate 38,654 downwards.
TTGTTCTTCAGCTGATACTCTTTACTGACGGTTGCACCTGACTAGCACTCGAGAGACAGAGACTATTGCAGTTAAATTCACGCCATTGTACACAGTAATCTTTGTACCTATGGCCACACCTAACAGTATCGTTTAGACTGCACATCGCTGCTTAAAATGCAAAGTGACGCGAGTCCGTAAAATCTCAAAAAAGGGCACACAACTCACCAGCATTCTTTACAGATTCATTAAATCTCCCATTTCACACTGCAAAAACTAATTTTTGCACCTTCCAAAGCATGCAAAACTTTGATTTACACCTATCAAACTATGTATGCACAACCTTAACTTCACTTTTTCAAAAGGTGCAAAACCACCGTTTACTCTCTTTTAAACGATGCAAAACCTCGATTTGCACTATTTCAAACGGTGTAAAACATCGATTTACACTTTTTAAACGATTCAAAATCTCGATTTGCTTTCTTTCAAGGTGTGTAAAACATTGATTTGCATTTTTTAACAACGTGCGAAATCTCAATTTAGACTTTTAAAACGATTCAAAACCTCGATTTGTACTCTTTCAAACTGTGCAAATTCTCAATTTGCACTCTTTCAAAACGAGCGAAACCTCGGATTAGACTTTTTAAGCGATGAAAAACCTCGATTTGTACTCTTTCAAGCTGTGTAAAACATCGATTTACACTTTCAAACGATGTAAAACCTCGATTCCCACTCTTTCAAACTATGTCAAACAACGATTTGGACTTTTTCAAAGTATCCAAATCTTGATTTGCTCTCTTTCGAAATGTGCGAAACGTCAATTTAAACTATTCAAAACTATGTAAAACCTCGATTTACACTTTTAAAACAAACGTTGCAAAGTTTTGGTACTATTTCGAAACGTGCAAATGGTGACTAGCTCTCGTACTCGTATGTACTTACATATGTGTTTTATAAATGGGAAAATTACAAGTCTTTTTCTGCTTTTATGCATATGCTCCTTTTTGCATCTTAATAAACGATAAGCAACACCGACACAACGATGCGATGTGCACCTTATACATCACCCTATGAAATCAAAAAAGAAGGGAGAAAAGCCCTCGTGAATTTATTTGATGTTGATTTTAATGATGACTCGCTCTATTTATTCCCTTCTCCGTTCCTATTACACATTTCCTATTATTTCCACTCCACTCTGGAGTGCTCCTGGTAAATTCTGTATAATAAAAAATGATTTACATGCTACTTTTTGGCCACGGAGAATTTATATGCAAGCATACACTGTAGGTAGATTGTTTGCGGGTGCATTGATGTTAGCTGTGTGTGTGTGTGTGTGTTCGTGTGGGAAGAGTCTAGTTGACTCTGTTGTGTGGTTTTTGTTATGGTTTTGAAGGCTTGTTTTCCCACTTGCTTTGTGACGTTCGGCTTCGTCCTGCCGTCAAAAATATAAAATCCAAACACACACATAACATTGTATTTTTTTTTCCACCTACAACCACACCATAGTACTTGAGCACCGAGCCAAGCCGATCCATCTTTTTTATATCGCAATTTAAAGTTAAATTCCTTGTAAATCTGCTCAATAAATAGAAAGGAATTGTCCTAATTAAAGTGACATTAATTATTTCTTTTTTTTTAATATTTCACGCCGCTTCAATAACTTTATCCAGGCGTAGGCGTATCAATATTTTTCTTTTGATTTTTTTTGGCAATTGGCAAGTGGCAATTGGCATTTGACTTTGGCTTTTGATTTTTAGTTTTTATGTTCGGTTCTCTTTTTTCCTAGTTTTTTTTCCCGATGTCGTGAACCAGAATAAAATTGAATTTATGAAAGTGTATAGATTACTTCATTAGAGTCACAAAACATTGTTATCATTATAAATTATGTACTAGCAAAGCAATTGTGGGGGAAAACGATGAAGAGTGGGAATTTCATAAAGTTGTATCTAACTTGGGAACTCTATACTGTGGAAGCTTTATTCTTTTTTGTTTTTTGCTTTGGCATCCATTTTTGGACTAGTCGTATCCATTACGAAAAGCTAGGGTAGAAAAGTATGTAATATATTATATAGGCAGCCCCTCAGACAAGCCAGCGGACCAAATCGGAGCCCACTAGCCCTTTACTTTGCAATAAATGTTCAATAAATTAAAAAATCATTGCCCTCTCATTCTACAAGTTCTCCGAAAGTATCCGTCTTTAGCTCTTTTGATGATGGGACTGAACTTCCTTAGCTTTCAGGGGTAGGTATCTTAATTCTTGTAAGGAGCAAAACGGCGTAATTATTAAAAGGTTTACGGAGTGAAAGAGCAAGGATGCAAAGGAATAGCCTTGTCATCACAGTTCATTCTTAGGTAGTTTTCAAAAACATGTAAATGGGACATTTTGCGCCTTTTAAAAACACATTTACTGAACGTTTTGCACTTTCCAAAAACATGTAAATGGGACATTTTGTACCTTTTCAAAACACAAACGTGTAACAAAAAAACATGTAAAAACGACATTTTACATCTTTTCAAAACATGCAGAAAAGACATTTTGACCCTTTTCAAAAACATAAATAAGACATTTTGCACTTTTTCAAAACACGTTTACTGAACGTTTGGCACCTTTAAAAAACATGTAATTGAGAGATTTTGCACCTTTTCAAAAATGTGTAAATAGGAAATTTTGCAACTTTTTGAAAGCATGTAAATAGGACATTTTGCAAATTATTCAATACAAGTTTATTGAGCAAATTGAGCATTTCGCACATTTTCAAAAACGTGTAAATGGGACATTTTGTACCTTTTCAAAACACATTTACTGAACGTTTTGTATTTTTAAAAAACATGTAAATGAGACATTTTGAACCGTTACAAAAATGTGTTAATAGCAAATTTTACCACTGTTTGAAAGCATGAAAATAGGACAATTTACATCTTTTCAAAATCATGTAAAAAGGACGTTTTGCACTTTTCCAAAACGTGTAAATAGGAAATTGTGCACCTTTTTAAAAGACGTTTACTGAACGTTTTGCACCTTTCAAAACATGTAAACTGAGCATTTGACACCTTTTCAAAAAACATGTAAAAAGGACATTTTGTAGCTTTTCAAAGCATGTTTACTGAACGTTTTGCACTTTTAAAAAACAATTAAATGAGACATTTTGCACTTTTTCAAAAACGTATAAATAGGAAATTTAAACTTCTATTGAAAGCATGTCAACAGAACAGTTTGCACCTTTTTAAAAACATTTAAATAGTCCTTTTTGCACTTTTTCAAAACAAGTGTATTGAGCACTTCGAACTTTTTCAAAAACGTGTAAATAGGATATTTTGCACCTTTCCAAGCACAAGAATATGTTGTTTTGCCTTGTTTAAAAAAGAGCATATTTTGTAGTTTTGTGGGTGGACGGTTTAGAAAAACGGGCAAGTCGTACATTAGTCGTTTAAAGCGCTTACTGCGGCCTTGTACATAACTTGGACACTCCATTATACATTACGAGCCAATGGAATTACGAATCTTTAAATTGTGCAATCTTTTAAAAAAAATTTAGAGATCAATTCTTGTAGTAATAGCTTGTGTTTCTGTTCCCAAACTGTAATTTTGCTTCATCAAACACAAGAATCGCGTACTGCAATGTTCGGTAGCTTATACTGTGAGTGCTCTCTACTTCCCATTTGCTTTGCCCTCAGCTCTGCCTTCGGGAGGCGTAAAGAAAAGATTTTGGCAACTTTTTCGCAAATCCCGACGGACAGAAGGGGAAACCAAGGCATGTTTTATACACTTCGATAATAATCGCTGGATATGAATTCATCGCTACCAGTTGTCTTTGCAGTAGCACATAGCAGAAAGGTCTGTAAAATATAATCTTTGGGGTTACACAAATGTTTGATGTGTTGCCCTTATCGAGTAATCTTGGGAACAGATCAACATTAGTTTTGAACATGGGTTACTGCCCTACACTGCACTGAATATTTTGGTTAGAAAACCCAGTAGTTTTTTTAAAGAAATCATTGCAACCTTTCGAAAGCATGTAAATGATCGATTTTGCAACTTAATAATCTGCGACCACAGTACTTTATGCCTGTTTGAAAACTCGTAAATAGTACATTTTTCACTTTTTCAAAACATGTATGCTGAACACTTTGCACCTTTTCAAAACATGTAAATAACACAAATTGTAACTTTTCAAAAACGTGTAAATAGGACATTTTGCAACCTTTTGAAAATACGTAAAAAGGACATTTTTCACTCTTTCAAATACATGTACATAGGACACTTTGCACCTTTTCAAAAACATGTAAATAAGACGTTTTGCACCTTTTCAAAAACATGTAAATAGAGCATTTTGAACCTTTTCAAAACCGTGTAAATAGTACATTTTTCACTTTTTCAAAACATGTAAATAACACAAATTGCAACTTTTCAAAAACGTGGAAATAGGACGTTCTGAACCTCTTCAAAAACATGTAAAGAACACAAATTGCACCTTTTCAAAAACAAGCATATTTGACACATTTCACTTTTTCAAAAACATGTAAATAGAGCATTTTGCACTATTTCAAAAACATGTAAATAGGAAGTTTTGCACCTTTTCAAAAACATGAAAATAGGGCGTTTTGCACCTTTTCCAACACATGTACACTGGGCATTGGGCAACTTTTTAAAAACAAATAAATAGGACATTTGACGTTTTGGACCTTTTACAAAAGAATGTAAAAAGGAAATTTTTCATTTTATCAAAAACCATGTAAAAAGGACAACTTTTGAATAGGTGTAACATAATTTAAGAGCAATCCTCGTATGATTTTAGAGCAGCCCCAACGTAATATTTAAACTGCATGTGTACTTATACACACTAAACCACAAATTGGGCGTTTTGAACATGAAGATGGTGGCATGATTGCTTTGACATTTTTGTTTGTCGAATCTACATGTACGCTTCATTGGCTTTCCAATAGTGTATCATTTGTGGGTGTAGCTTTATTTTTTCTAAAAACTTGCGTACTATAGAAAATATACATCTATAAGAAAGGCTCCTTGTATATAGAACGGATGTACTTATATACTACACCCATAGGGAAAACCTGTCTTAATCTAAATCAAATTTTTTGAGGTCGCCTTTAAAAACAAATTTGAGACTTTACTGTTGAAATGTTGGGGGGACGTGTGTCTGGGTGTGTGAAGGTGGACAGGCTCTCCATTGACAGAGCACCGCAGACAAAAGTAATGCATCTTTGATTACGACATGCCTTCACATAATCGTAAATAATCCCAAGTCAAATCTGAAAGCCAAGAAGAAGAAGAAAAAAAGGGCTGAAAGTCTTGGAAACAAAAAATGTATGGAGCATCTCCATATATACGTTAACATATGTTATCAGTTCAGAGATTAAATCTTTGAATCTTTCAACTTGGAACTTTTGAATGTGAATGTGATTCTGTGATCCGTCAGCAGAGCGGAATTAAAATAAATTTTCTCGACAGCATGAGAGTCGATTCCTTGGCGCTGGCTTTGGCTTTGGCTTTGACGATGGCTTTTCGGTCGCGGGCTTATTGAACTGGTTTTTAGTGTGTCGGTTGGCTGTTGGCTGTTGGCGTGGTTGGCTTTTATGAAAGAAATTCATTGAAATTGAGATTGAAATCGAAGACGTGGAATGCTAATAGAAGGACGTAATCCCTCACTATAATCCTCGTATCAATTAGCCTCGGCTTAGCTTCCTCAATAGCGTCATGGTAATGGGGGGAGGCTGAGCTGATGCGTGTGTTTCTGTTTTTTAGGGGCCGTTCATATATTATATCATGGACCGCAGCTTTGAGGGCCCTTCAATTGGTTGCTTAAACATGTTTAGAACTGAGAAAGCATGGAAAGATTGTACTAATGAAGTGTCTGTTCTACAAACTAACTTTTTAAAAGCAGTTAAAACAAGATAGTACCATTTTCAAAAACATTTAAAATTAGGGAATAGCACTTTAAAAAGACTAAAATTGTAAAGTAACGTTTTCAAACATGGTCAATATTAGTGAAAAGCATTTTCAAAAAGTTTAAAAGTAGACAACAGCCGTTTCAAAAAGAAGCAAAACTAGAAATTAACATTTTCAAAAAGTTCAAAACTAGAAAAAAGTTTTTTAAAAAAGACAAAACTAGAAATTAACGTTTTCAAACACATTGAACACTAGTAAATAGCATTTTCAAAAGGGTTAAAACTAGATTTTAACGTTTTCAAAAACAATCAAAACTAGTAAATTGCATTTTCAAAAAGGGCAAAACTAGAAATTAAAGTTTTCAAACTCATCAAAACGAGTGAACATCATATCAAAAAAACTCAGAACAAGAAAGTTACATATTGTGTAATGCGAAAATGTGTAAAACGGGATACATTACTGTTTCAAAAAGGTTAATGAACGGATTTTCTGTGTTTACACTTTCGAAACGGGTTAAATTCTACCTTCAACAGCCGGCAACGTAATAATTGAAAAACCCACTAAAACTTTCCCTTCTGCCCTGTGCTTTACTTTGGCTTCAAAAGGCAATCTAAGGAAGGATTATTGCTTTAAATTGTGAGTACAGTTGGTGTGCCCTTCCACTTTGTTTTACTTCCACCACGTGCCCTGTATGTATATGTATACTTGCATTCAGGTTCTACTCCAAAAATAACTCGGAATCAATTCTTGATTCCAGAATAAAGAATTTACAGATTTGAAGCTTAAAAGGTTTCCCACGGATTCAAAGTCTAAAGCACAAAAAAATTAATGATTTTACTTTCCTTTCCTACCGTATTTCCATTTCATTAAAAATTTGCTTCACTGCAATGAATTTAAATATGTCATTTTGCGTCTTAATCCACGATGTAATCCAGCAGTAAAATTAAAAGCAAATTTAAATTCCATTAGACTTGGAGAGCCGCTAGATTATCATATGCACACTACTCAAAGGGGGCGTCCATAAATTACAACTTGGACTTGATCATAGCATAGGCAAGAGGGGTTGCGCATACGCTACCTTTCACTCTAATTACTCTTAATTAGAAGAACTTAAGCATAGGTGTATACAATGCTGACGTAAGTTATTAACAGCCCTAAGCCCTGAATCCCTCGAAGGGCTGAAATAATCCAAAGGAAAGAGAACACGTCGAGAGAAAAGAGCCGAAGCAGACACACACTAGCATTGCGGAATTAAATTTAAGAATTAATCATTCGCTTGTACATACATGGGAATGAGAATGACAGAGGCAAAGGGCTGTCCACAAATGAAGGACGTTTTGGGGTTTCTCATAAATTTCAACCCTCCCCCCCCCCCAATTGTATGTTTTTACTTTCTTTCAGTTGTTAAACCCCATCTAGCAAGCGAACATAATTTATGGACAGTCCCAAATACCAAGCTTAACTATAGCCTCCATATAGCACGCATCAAGCAAGGATATAAGTATATAGGGTTCGTTTTTTTTGGTGAGTTTCAATGGAAAACATTAATTCATGGGAGCTTCCCAGGCTTTCAACTTTTAAAGGTGTAGAAAAAGAGGGAAAAGTAAAAGTAAGATAAAAACTCATTTGGAAAGCAAAAACTTTCCTTCTTGTCAGGAAGGACGCAAGGTCATGGAATTTGTGATTTGTACCTTTTACTTTAATTTTTATGTTCACTATAATTTCCCTTGTAAAAACCCAATCATTAAAAATAAATTAAAACGAGATTATTTTTTAGAATTTCCAATTACAAAGTTGTTTCAGACGAGCTATGGCAACTGGTACTGGTACTGGCTCTGGTACTGGCGTACTGGTATAATTCTGTTGATTCTAAATTCTAATTTTATAAAGACTTGAATACTCCTAATCTAAATGAAGATAGAGAGACTTATGATTATTTGACGCATATATAAATAATTTTAAATTGTGTCGACGACTGCAATGTGTAAAATAAATCGTTCAACTTTGTCTTCCTGACACCCAACATTGCGAGGGATGCACTGCAACGTATGTACATGTAAACTGAAAAGACTCTCAGTTCAGTGTGAAAGGCTTAAAAGCGTATAATGTTTTAGTTTTTCTACTGCAGCAGTGCTAGTTTGTGGAATTGCACTGCATTGTACCGTATTACCGTATGTACGGTGAACGGCTGGGATGCATTTAATTATAGAACTCTATGTTCATAGGTATAGCAAACACACACTATATGTACCTATATAGAGTTATGCTACTGAATAGAACATTTAGTTCTGCTTTGGCTGGTAGGCTCTATGCAAATATAACGTCAGAAACGGATAGTCTCAACCGTTTTGATTCGGAACTGAGAAACTATGGAAAGAATACTCTACAAAAGTGTTTATTTTACACAACAACTTCATCAAAACTGTCAGTACTAGAAATTATCTTTCCAAAAACATGCTAAACGAGTAACTAGCACTCTCAAAAAAGGGAAAACTAGAAATTAGCAATTTCTAAAACGTCAAAACAAGAAGTTAACGTTTTCAAAAACATGAAAAACGATTACCTAACACTTTCAGAAAGGTCAAAACTAGAAAAAGGCACTTCCAAGAAGGTAAAAACAAGACACCAACGTTTTCAAAAACAATAAAAACGATTAACTAACACTTTCAGAAAGGTCAAAACTAGAAAGTGGCACTTCCAAGAAGGTAAAAACAAGACACTAACGTTTTCAAAAACAATAAAAACGATTAACTAACACTTTCAGAAAGGTCAAAACTAGAAAGTGGCACTTCCAAGAAGGTAAAAGCAAGACATTAACGTTTTCAAAAACATGAAAAACCATTAACTAACACTTTTAAAAGGGTAAAAACAAGAAATGCACCTTTTTAAAAAAATGTAAGACTAGCTATTTTACCGTTTCGAAGAGACTTAGACACAACCAGCGATGTTTTACAAATCAAGCAGGAACGCTTATTAATACTACACTAATTAATGAGTGATTAAAATTGCCAAGCAAGAGACGCTTTGTTTTGACTGCACCGTAATTTTTGGGGACATCGCACAAGCCTTTGATAATATAAATCATAATAACATGCTTGCTCAAATTAATTCAAAACCAATCCCAACATTGTTGAAAGAACTAGACTCTAAGAAAATTTTTAACAGCTATACAAAGATTATTACAAAGAGAAGAGACCTATACTGCCGATTTCGCTGTTCAGAGACCCAAACCGTAATTGTATTACTGTTACTCTACCGTTCTAAAACTATGAAGTGACGCCTTTGGAATAAGCTTAAAATGAACTAGGAGGTAATTTATGGAACTTCCCCTGGGCACTAACAGTATGATGAACTGAAGGGATGATGAAGGTGTGAGTGTGGTTGTTCTGGTTGGCGTTGTAGAAAATTCTGTTACTCTTTCATCTACTTTGTGAGACTTTCTGTAGTCTATTGCGACTGTAATTTTGAGGATTTATTTTTATTTTTATTTTGACTTCAACTTGTGATGACTTTGGTGGGGTTGTGGGCACAAAGTATTTGTGTCACACACACACACTAGAAAGGAGCAGACAGGCAGACAGACAGACACTCAGCCACACGTTGACAATTATTACGAATACGAACTTTGTATATGCTCACAACACACACAGAAGCAAAAAAAGGGCCGTTTATAAATTAAGCCCCTAAACTGCATACCTCGTATGCTTAGGACATTTTCGAACAAACTTTTTGCCGTTCACACGTAGAAACAGAGACGCGCTATTTACATTGCTATTTTAATATTTAGTGGAAGGAAACAGCGACAGCTGTTTCCATCAATTTGGCTCTGATCACCATTACCATCACCATTACTTTGTATTATGACTGGAGCTATATGTATATGCATGTACCTTAGTACTATACGCTATAGTTGCATATAGGCAGATTACACACCTATGTCCCTATACATTTTGTTCTATCTTTACATTCTATGCGACAATTGGGAATCATATTTTTATCCTTTCAATTTTCACAGGCGATTAAATTTAACTACGACCTATGTACCTTCACCACTACAAATACATATGGCTGTCCCCCGTGATTTACCAGTACAATTAAACTACAAGCCTTCGTCATTAATAATTATTAATATATTTTATCTGTAGCACTATAAAGCATTCCTTTGCAATTGACTGGAACAGCTGTGACAAAGAGGGTACATTTTTTGTGTACTGTCTCTGTTTACAAAGGCAAAGAATTTCGAAACCGTAATACACTTAGTCTTGATTGTATTTGTAAATAGTAATTTGTAGTTTGACCATTTTGAAAACGGTAATTTTTAGATTTTTGGCTTTTTGAAAGTGTTATTTACTTGTTTTGATAAAGTATTGTTTGCTAGTTTCGACAGTTTTGAAAAAGTGTCATTTACTAGTTTTGACCGTTTTGAAAAAGTGTCAGTTGCTAGTTTTGGATGTTTTTGAAAAGTTCTATTTACTAGTTTTGACACTTTTAAAAAATATAATTTATAGAATTAAACACATTTATAAAGCATTCTTTCTGTGGTTCTCCAGTTCCTAATAGGTTAAGAGTTGGCTCGAATTTTAAAAACGACGAAATTGCAGCAAAAATGTTTGCAAAATATTGAATAATTATCTTTTAAATTTCTTAGAAAGTTCTCCTTTCAAAAAGTGTTTTTTTCTTTGCCAACTTTTATGTGTAGCGGTGGCATACTATGTACATTGTACCCTGGATTTTCTTAGAGAAAGAATATTTTTAAAAAATGTAGTGAGTTAGATTTATGTTGTAGAATGGCTGCACTTGTGTGTCCATCAATACATTCCAGGTTTTTGCATTATAAATTAAAATGGGCAATTTGTACCTTTCAGAACCAAAAGCAAAAACCAAGAGCCGGAGGAACGAAGATAAATTTCCTGTCATTTTTCCAAATAATTCAATGTTTTTTTTTTCTTCAATGAAGGAATCTTAGGGCTCATGCCATGCCATGCCATGATGCTGTGGCATGCTATATGCATAGGTATATCCACTTTATAGGAGCTACCTGTATAACTGTGTAACACAGCTAAGTCTGTAATCCATATATACCGTCTTTGTTTGAATAGTTTCCCACTACAACATTTATGCGCTAAGGGTTCAAACGGTCCATGTAAATCTTAAACCGCAATGTACACAGAGTACTGCGATACATAAGGGTGCTGTTTAAACACAATTTCGTAAGGAACCTGGGTACTTATAGAGAGTGTACGGTATATGTATAAATGTGTAGCTATATAGTATACTACCGCTCAAGAAACTAATCAGAAATGTCCACGTCGATCAATTGGATTAAAACGTGAAAATACTCTATGTATACGTCAAAAATAAGTCATAGCTTCTATTACAACACGCTGCAGTCTACACGCTTTATAGGGGTGCTATAAGTCATTTATTTTCACTTTCATTGACTATAGTAGATATAGTATACCCGGCAGTCTGCATTTTTTTGCAAATTTTGAAATCTTGTTGCTGAACAACCTATTTATTCAGCTAAATATTTACCTACATAGGCTTAGCAGGCAAAATGAAGCTTTTAAATGTTAACCCATGAAAGAGACCAGAAAAAATATTGTGTAGTTAAATTCTGTGCAATGCTATTTTAAGGTCAAATTAAAACATTCCAAAGAGAAACTAGAAACCGGGTATTTTGCACCTTTTCAAAAACGTGAAATTGGACATTTTGCACTTTTTCGAAAACGTGAATTTGGACTTTTTGCACTTTTTCAAAAACATGAAATTGGGCATTTTGTACCTTTTCAAAAACATGTACCTAAATAGGACATTTTGCACCTTTTCAAAAAAGTTAAACAGAACAGTTTGCACCTTTTCAAAAACATATAAATTACAGATTTTGCACTTTTTCAAAACGTGTAAATAGGACATTTTGCACTTTTTCCCTGGCGATTTATTAGAATCGTGTTCGTCTTCGGAATCCTGAGGCACTTTAATCCTTTTCAAATATTTACATTCACAGACAGGTACATCCATAACAAAGAATTTCTGCAAGGTTAGAAACATTGCCTCAGAGTAGTTTTGTTTTGCAAATATTCCTTCATGCTTCATATTAAAAAAAAGAAGACAAAATCTAGAAATATGTATCGATTATCGGTTCCTGGATCTTTGCTATCTAAATCCTGGTATTTAAAGCTACGCCGAGCAATAAATAAAGCCTACCATCATTCCCTCGCATTCAGCCACGCTTCATCTCTTCAACAGAATAAAACAGAACAGAAGAGAACAGACGGACGAACAAAAGAGAGAGAGAGAGAGAATGTGTGTGTGGAAAGAATAAGACGGGAAGCTGATCTCTCAGTTCAACTCAGTCGAAAGAAGAAAAAGAATAAGAGACGCAGACTGACGGGCAGATTAGAAGAACCTTCAGGAAATTTTCATTCTTTCACTACCGCCATCATCCCACAGCACCAACCACTGGCACTGTAAAATCTTCATCCACATCCCGCGTACAAATACAGGGCTTTAAGTTTTAACCTTTTCGAAAGGGTACTACATCCGGTTTTACATCTTTTTGAAAAGCTTGTTTCTAATTTTAACACTTTTGAAAGTTTTAGCTATTGATTTTGAATGTTTTTTAAACATGTTGAGTTCTAGTTTGACCTTTTTTGAAATTCTATTTTCTCTTTTATACCTTTTTGAAAATGTTAGTTACCAAGTTTTTTTCTTTTTTTAAAACATTACTTTCTAGTTTTGACCTTTTTTGAAATGCTTTTTCTCTTTTATACCTTTTTGAAAGTGTTAGTTGTTGGTTTTGAACATTTTTGAAAATGATGATTGCTATTTTTGAGTTTTGACGTTGTTCTAAGTGTTAGTTACTAAGTTATATCCTTTTTTTAAACACTACTTTCAACTTTCTAGTTTTGACCTTTTTTGAAAAGCTATTTTCACTTATTTACGTATTTGAAAGTGTTAGTTACTGGTTTTGAACATTTTTGAAAATGATGATTGCTATTTTTTAGTTTTGACGTTGTTGAAGGTGCTATTGTAACTAGTTGTGAATGTTTTTGAAAATGATGTTTTCTAGTTTTGACCTTTTTTGAAAAGCTATTTTCTCTTATTTACGTATTTGAAAGTGTTAGTTACTGGTTTTGAACATTTTTGAAAATGACGATTGCTATTTTTGAGTTTTGAAGTTGTTGAAAGTGTTATAGTTCCTAACAATAAGTTATGTCCTTTTTTTAAACGCTACTTTTTAGTTTTGCCCTTTTTTGAAAGCGCTATATAGTTACTAGTAGTGGACGTTTTTTAAAGTGTTGATTTCTAGTTTGACCTTGTTTGAAACGCTCTTTTCACTTTTATACCTTTTTGAAAGTGTTAGTTGCTGGTTTTTAACCTTTTGAAAATGTTGAGTGCTATTTTTGAGTTTGACCTTGTTGAAAGTATTAGTTACTAAGTTACATAGGTATGTATGCCTATTTTTTAAACATTACTTTCTAGTTTTGATCTTTTTTGAAAGTGCTAAAGTTCATAGTTACTATAGTTGTGCATCTTTTTGAAAATGATTTCTAGTTTTTGCCCTTTTTGTAAAAGTAAATTTGTAGAAAATTTAACACTTTTGTAAAGCATTCTCTTCGTGGCCATGGCTTCCCAGTTCAGAATAGGTTAAGTTTCCAGGTTTAGGGAATAGGTTAAGCTTTTGTGGAAGTACAAACATGCCCATCGCATCGGAATAAGGAAGTTTATATATTTTGAATGTAAGGAGAGATGTTTCGGATATTTAAATACATCTTGGAACCTTCCAAGGTGTATCGTCCAACACAGAAAAAAATTTCTTTTGAGCTAATCTCAAAGGATCCTGAAAACTAACCTTAGAAGTACGGTACTGTACCATGCAAATTGAAAGAGATCTTTTCAAATACAGTTTGACGACTTTGACATGCAAAGAGCACACATGCACTCTCCCAAATGTACAAGCCAAAAGAAGTCAAGGCAACTGTGATACTCATCATGGTCTTTTAGAGATCAAGAATTGCACAGTAATTATTCCAAAAGCTTTAAAGCACTGTTGCCAAGTTCGCTTACCTACTTTGTTTTTTTTAAATGTTCTGTAAAATCAGCCAATAGTACATAAATACATAAACAAGACTTAACAGTGAAAGTTAATTTAATGTTTTGTGAAGAAAAGGATTTTTGTAAAAACAACTGAACATTAAAAGCCAAGGAAAGACAATGCCAGCGACAACTGTTTGAATAGTAAACCGTGCTATTTACACGTTTCTGAAAAATGTGGGAAGTAAACGTTTACTTAAACACATATTCCGTAAAACGTCCAGATTCTGATTACTTTCGTTTGTTTCAGGCCAAAAAACGAGATTTTGGGTGGTTTTTGAAATTTTCTAATTGCATGCTTTTAAAAAGTGAAAAATGGCGTATTTACACGATTTTGAAAAGATGCAAAATGTACTGTTTACGTTTTTAAAAGGTGCAAAGTGTCCTTCTTACATGTTTTTTTTAAAAGACTAAAATCTCTTATGTGCACGTTTTTGAAAAGGTGCAAAATGTCATATTTACATGTTCTGAAAAGGTTCAAAACGTCCAATTCACATGTTTTTGAAAAGGTGCAAAATGCCTAATATAATGTTTTTGAAAAGGTGCAAAATGTTCAATTTACTCGTTTTTGAAAAGGTGGGAGTTCTCTTTGTAGTCCGTTTTTAAAACGACGCAAAATTTTGATCTTAACGTTTTTGCAAAGGTCAAAATGTCAGATTTGAATGTTTCCGAAACGATGCAAAATGTTGTATTTACATGTTCTTGAAAAGGAGCAAAATGTCCTTTTTTACAAAATATTGCAGACTTGCGTCCCTTTGCACCTTCACTCAGAATAAATGAGCGTCTGTTGCCTGAAATATTTTCCATCTTGAAAGCTTTTTGCTTTCTCTTGTGCTGGAGCTTCCACTGGTGCAATTGCTGCCGCCGCTGCTTTGCATAAATATGCCTTGTACTTTGTATACGGGTAGGAATAATTTGCCTTTACTATATAGCGTACTATATAGACATGTGTTCCTATATACTGTCAATGTATGCCTTAGACAGATGTTCGTTCCTAGTATTAAGTAAAGTGTAGGGCTCCTAGGGCTGTTAGACCGTTGTGATGATTGATTGCCTCATTTATAATCTTGGGCTACAATGGAATGGAGTTCCCCCGCAAAATGCGCTTATACCGCCACCAGACATGGGAGACGAAGGAGCCATCCATAAATTACGTCACAAAAAAATGAAAATTGAGAAAGAAAAAGAAAGGCCCGTATTTTACAATTTAGAAGCTGTTGCCTTAGTCAGTCCAAGCTTTCTACTTTCTACCAAAATTTCAAACGTCATTTATGAAAGTGGCTTTTCAAACGCAGCAAAGCAGAACAGGGAAAGAGACTCACAATCAGCCCAGCATGACATCCATCTATAAGCTCACACTATTTTGATATATTATGCTTTTGCTATAGGTATATCCAAAATCTATATAGATCTATACCTGTATAGGGGCCAATATACATAGGTATAGCTATACTCACGATTAGTTGGTTGCTTGCCTCAGTTTTAGTTTTAGTGCTATTTTCTATGTAAAATTTAATACCATTATCCCACCAAATTCAATTCAATTCAATTTTATATCCCATCCCATCCCATCACCTCACCCAGTCGATAGTCAATGAAAACTGAACTGGCAATTTATTTTCAGCATGTAGCTAGGGGTTAAATTACATAAGGAAAGAGATACTTAATTACCGCAAACCTCAGAGCAGTGGCCCCAACTTTACCTGTTACAATAGTCTGAACCTTGTTTTTAACTTTTGGGTAAAAATGGGATGGACTTTGCTGTTCGGTAGAGGCGGTTTTTACATATTGATTGCATTTATTAAGTTTTTTCACAACGAAAAAGTTGTGGTACAGAAAAGTGGCTTCTAAAAAAAGTAGTTTCACAGAACATTGGATTCCAGAAAAGTAGTTTTACAGAAAATTGGGTTCTAAAAAAGTAGTTTTATAGAACATTTGCTCTTAAAAAAGTCATTTTGCAGAAAATTGGATTTCAAAAAAGTACTTTTGCAGAAAAATGGCTTTCAAAGAAGTAGTTTTACAGAAAAAATGGCTCTTAAAAAGTCATTTTACAGAAAAGGGGAGTCTAAAACAGTAGTTTTACAGAAAATAGGGCTTCTAAAAAAGTGCTTCTATAAAAAAGTGCTTTAATACAGGCGGACGAATTCAACAAAATATTTTTACAAGTTTTAAGTCTTCAAAAAGTGTTTTTACAAAAACTAGAAAAATCATAAAAGCATTACTACTACAGAAGTAGAACGTTAGTCCTAAAAAATTGCTTTTATTCAAACTGGCGAATTAAAAAAGTGTTTTATAAAACCTTAGCTCTGTCTTACAAAGCGGGTTTACTGAAACATAAAAAAAAACTATTTCATATTTGCAGACCATAGCTATACCAGCTCAAAAAAATGTGTACCTTTTAGTTTTAATAATTAATCTTCTGTGTCTTTAGAAAACCTACTTTTTTCTATAACTCCAAGGGAATCAATGAGTAAATTACGGTGTGCTTCCTACAATAATTGGTATTGGTTGGAATTGGAAATTAGAATTAGAATTTGTCCGTCGGCCATAATGCCATGCTAACTATAAATCTACATTAAAGATGTACTACCTGACTAGCCACATTTGTATCTGTAGTAGCAAGAAAGGGAAGAAGAAGCGATCTATTAAGGGAAAGATTGCATGACCAGAGAAGACCAGGCCAGATGTTAGGAGCTTTACATAAATTATGTTGACCCCAAATATGTACTTACAAACCAGTACAAACCAGTGAAATTTCCATTTCACCTCATGGGTAACAATAATGGAACCATGGGGGAAAGCTTTTGAGGAAAAATTGAGCGTTATTTATGAAGAGCCCCTTTTGGGTTGGGCTGATCTCAATCTCTCATGGTTTTTGGCATTGACTTAAAGTTAGCTAGGTCCCTATACCTATATCTCTTGGCCTGTTTTGGTTTTGGATATGCGCATACTGTCTTCCTTATAGGATCGGATGATAAAGGATTTTGATTTGATTTAACCCTTTTGCCTTGGTAGGGATTACATGGAGACCTACATAGTAGTTCTGGCGACAGGGTGCCGCAAGCGGGTGGTTAGGAATTAAATTATGCTTCTCACAAGACTCAGAAATCAGAATTCAAGAAAACAGTGCTAATTAAATTTGATGGGGTGACCGAACATACATTTTGCATCACAGAAATCCATTCTAAAAGGGAAGGGACCACTTTATTATAAAATAATTTTCTTTTTTTAAATTCATTTTAAAAATCATGTTTTTTAAAGGCTGTAAATACTATTTGTATTTATGGCTAAGACAAGAATCTGCGTCTTCCGATTATGATTAGAAGGAATAAGTCGACGGGGGGTCTTTAGACGAAGCTCTGCACTCTAACACCACACATACAATGGATCAGTGTGTGGCTCCGTGGATATATTACTGTCATTAGTGATTTTGGGGACTGTTCATAAATGAAGTTCTCTAAATGGAAAAATACATTTTGCAAAGCTGGTATTTAAACTGGAAAAGACGCCACCCCCGCCTTCCCTTTGGAAAGGTAATTTATGCTGGAGCCCTTGGGTGTTCAGCGGAAACCAGTTCATCTACTTAGAGCCTGGGTGTGAATGAGATGGTCGACTGTAATGCTAATGGCTTCGGTTCATGGTCTCCTTCCTCATAGAATAGAGGCATGCAGAATGTAATGGGCTCGGGTGTAATTTGAATGGCTATAATTAGATAAACCTTTTGTGCACTGTGTTGACTGTGTGAGAGGTGGATGGAAGGGAAGTGAAGCAACTTTTTAAGTTTTCACATTAATATCCGCACACACGTTCAACGCTGAACACCACTGGCGACCGCGCACTGCCACAATGCAATGGAAGAACATATGCATCACAATTCATTGCCATGCCAAAGCAATGTATGTAAAGCCAAAGCCAATTCAAGAATGAAGGAATAAGTTGGCTTTACTTTTGTTTTGATTTCTGTGTGTGTGTGTGTGTGCACTCTCAACCAAAAATCATCCTTTCTTTAAAATTTCATCAATTTTACCAATTATTTCAGTAAATTGTGTAAACAATGCAGGAAAAAGCATCAGAAGCCCAGTATATAGCAATGATATACCCTATAAAATGGTCGCATGTATACACTACTGTAATTAAGCTGTATTATAAAATCTGTGGAAATTGTAAAGAAAATTTGGAAATTCTACACAATGTCTCCCATGCTGTGCCATCGCCGTTAGCGTTAGCACTTTGGGTTGCCCTCCTATAGCCTCGCTATAATAGTAATGTAATAGTGATGTGTTAACGAAACTAGTGAAGAAGGCTAGACTTTGCAAAAATACCAACAACAAAAAATAAAAATTTCAACCTACTGATTCCACAGATTTTTTCCAACGGATCTCATCTGGAGCCTACTTTACATGCCCATTAGGGAGTCACTAATGGATAAACTGACTGACTTGTATATAGAATCAAATCCTTTTGCAGTGGTGCTCTGCATAAATGACACACTTTCTTTCAATGTAATGCTTAAAAACTGTAAGCCAGCATTGTAGTTACAGTGTTTTGAACCCCATTCTTTCATTTTTGGAGAAAAGCAGGCGTCATTTGTGCAGAGCCCCTCCATTCAAACACTACCGTATATCTCCAATTAGTCTCTCGTCTCTGCATACATACCCATGCATATGAACATGAATTTTTTCTCTTTTGTTCCCTGCCTTTAAAGATGATGATGGCTTGGGAGAATGAGAATATGAATATGAGACTGGGACCAACTGTACCGCACAAGATGCTTTAGAGATCTCCCTGGGAAGCACACACATACACATTTCATTAAATATACCAGTTTAGTGTATACAGTGTGTAGCAAAAAACATGGCATAATAATAATTTTTTGTGGCTATACACATAATGTATAATACTTACTTTGTAAGCATATTTTCACCATAGTTATAAATGTACACATATTCTTCTGCTGATTTAGGCTTGTAGCTATTGTTTGAATAATGGGCAAAGTCATAGCAGTAGTATAGATTCGTTTTGGTACCATGCAATGCCAGGCCATGGCCAAGTCAAAGTGTATAGAGCTGCATATAACTATAAGGCTATATACTGTAATCAGCATCTATAGGCAGGTCTACTTGGCATTGGCACAGTGAGGGTAGAGAGAGTGTAGGGTTTCTTGACGAGACCTTGTCTAGGCATACAAGAATATTAGAAAGCATATAAGCTATGCTTTATAGATAGGATTATAGCAGTAGCTATAGCTATAGCACTACTATTAGGGACCTTGCAAGAGTGACGTCATAGACAGTGTTTTGGATACTTGATCTTTTGCACCTGTTAGAAAGATTCATATAGAGCTCTCTGTCGTTTGAGAAAGTAAAATTCCCGTTTTCACAACTTTTAAAACATGGTTATTGCAATACAATTTTGTGTCCCTATTTGAATGAACTCAAATTCCTTACCGCCATATTTGCCATGCCCCTTGTATAATGCCCCATTACCCTAAAAAGTATAAACGCTACTTATTCAGCCAGCTTCACTACTAGGTTCTATTCTGTCTGATAGCAGTAGTTTCACTCCCTCACATCAAAGTCCAAAAGAAATGACTTTCACTAATGCTTTCCCATATCTCTCTTTTCTACAAAATGAATAGGGAAATAACAAAAAGACAAGAAATGAAAATTCATTATTAAAAACGTGGTCCCAGTACAGCTTACAACGTTTAGATAATTTTCGTATGCATAACTAACAGCTCAGGATTAAATTCGTTATCATTAACTAACTAGTAAGTAAGGCGCTGGTCCCAAAACTATTTTAATTCTAATAAGCAATTTAAAAATTTAATCTTAAAAAGCATCTTGCAAATAGTCAGCTATCAAAATGAATGATTTATAGAACTACAGAGTAGAAGCAATATACTTTAGCAAACGTCAACTACATTGGAAGAAAGAATTCGAGATTGGAGAAGAGAAAGTACTGGGGAACGCGTCACGGTCACGGAGCGTGTGACATGTTGCGTGGAGAGCTGCGTTCAAAATCATCAAAACTAGACAGAAAAAATGAAAAATGAGCTTCACCTAAATTGTAAATAAAGACTCAAAACACAGACGCTAAAGGCTCTGAGCGACAAAGGGACAGACTATCTCTGAACGTAGGAAATTGTGGAGTGTAGTAGAAGCAAAACCGAAGCCCACAAACCGAAAAAGATAGAAAAGAACTCTCATGATGTAGGAAATGATTATAAAAAGAAGAAAAAACAAGGAAAAAACTGGTATGAAATCTATGAATACAGTAGAATGGGAAAAAAGGGAAAGTGGTATGAAAAAGAAAGCAGTGAAAGCATTGAGGATTGAAAATGGAACAATTTCCTTATCTTGAATTGTGGATTGTGGCCATGAAGAAGGGACTATAACATGTTTTTTCCATGTGAATAAAAAAAAATGATAAAGTTGTCTCCAACTTTCTCTCCATATACTTCAGTAATATTACTTTCCCTCCATTATAAACTATACAAGGGCACAGCTGTAGATATAGTCAGTATATCATTCATCCATCTCTCCATTGATATGAGAAATCCAGAAATCTAAATTGTGAAAGTACATTTCTTCTAGCATTTCCTCGTCTTTTCTCTGGGCTTTCTTTTTCTTTCTTTCCTTTTCTATTTCTGTGTGTTCTCTGAGCCAAGTTTGAAAGGGAGAAGTTGGCAAAGTAGCTGTATCAGTACCCTTCATCCCTTTCTATTTCATTTTCCTTTGTTGGAAAAAATTCTCTTCTTTCTATCTCTGTCCTCCTGAAGACGTGTTACAATTTTATTTACTTGGGCTTACGATACCTTAAATTGCATCTGAGTTTCTTTTAATCGTTGGAATGATGTCATGATTTTGGACTAGCTTTTAAACACTGGTAGGTACAATATTGCTGCAACTGACATAGTGCTAATGACGACAAGCTACTTTCACTAGGACACCATTTTCTGTTACTGACGTGTACTGTGGATGTTGTATACAAGAACAAGTTAGTAACGACGTTTTGTTTTTAAAACCAAGATTTGAAGTGTGTGAGAATTATTTTAGCCTCTCTCATGAAACAAGGTACATAATTAAATTGAAGCAAGTAGTTAATCATAGATGCCAGAAAGATCCTAGACTTCCTACGAGTAGATTTGACCCATCGAACAAGATTACTTTAGCGTAAGGACATAATTGGCGGGTAAAATTGGGTAAATATACTTTGTATTTCTAAACTGTATTGTTCAGTAACTGACCTGTACTTTAAAATATTAATTGGAGAAAGTAATTATAGAGAAATATATCTGTCCCAGGGAAACGTAGATACTAGCAAACCCAGTTTGTATATAAATCTATGGCATTAAGTTAAAAATTGTTGGAAAACGAGAGCAAGTTGAAACCATTGAGTTAAGCTCACGGAGTTCAAGCAGTTGCCCGTGAGGAAGGGGATATGAACTTAAACGAACTCCTTTTCCTGTCACGGAGCTGGTTACAGAGATGCTTAAAGCTGTCCGCTGGGACTCCTTATGATAACAGTCAACTCGCAACAGCACACACACTTTCCCTTTCTCCATCTCACTTTATCCAATATAAACTAATGCACTCAACTACAAAATGTAAGCTTGGCAGTTCCAATCCACGGTGGAATTCACCTCCTTTACTTTCTTTTTCTTTTTCCAAAACCAAATACTTAGTACTTTCTCCAAAAGAATTATGAAAACAATCTACACAGACGATTTTATCTTTTACAAACTATGTCCTAATCTGGAGGAATTCTTGTAGTAATCTATGTATGTATAAATATTAATCTCAAAAGTGCGTCGCATACATATACGCTGTCCAACTTTCTCTTAAAGACAGAAAGAAAATAATGGCTAAGTTTCTATTTATATTTGTAAGTGCAGACTGAATTCATCGTTTAGCTATATTCTATCCCAAATTAGAATATCGAATGAGTAACCCTTATTTGCTTTGAAAAATTTCTAAAAACGAAAACATACATACTGAAATTAGAAGTAAGCCTAGAAAAAGGAACTTTTCCTAGTAAAATAAATCTAGTGTTTAGAATTTTGAAAAAGGCAAGCATGTACACCTTTGATATTTGAACCCTGTAGAAACATTTATCTATAGAGTTACGAAAAAGTTTGAGTAGAAATTTGAAGAATGAAATCGACAGCTCGTGTCTCCTGTCAAAACCACCCACCTTCCTCAAGCCATGTATGAGCCACGTATAGAAAGTTATGATAGAGGTAGGCGTGAAAGGGAAATGGAGGTGAAAGCAAAAGGATGAGATTAAGTTACGGGACGGATTATGCCTCGGGAAGCTGTGGTGATGCCCACGCCATACTTTCGTTGTGCATTTGACAACGGTTTCGCAATTTTCGTCTGATAAAAACTGCCTGCATAAGTCTATCCTTTTTTCTACTGGAACTAAGGCAAAACCGAAGCTATATATAATGTGGCATTTGTGTACCACCACATCAATGTTAAATGCTCGTTTCGCCCGTTAAAAATGATAACGCATTTTTTACTGCTGCACAGAAAGTCTTGAGTGATAGAATCGTACCTGGCAGTTTTACTTGATTTCGTCAGCCAAGGAAAGCTAAGCCAAAGAAGCAAAACATTGTTTCTAAAATAAATGAAGAAAGTAAAGTGAGAGAATCGTTTTTTCGTAGCGTTTTGTTTCTTAACACACCTTATACAATATTCATACTTTTACTTGCTTTCCCCGTTTTTTCCAATTACAGTAACACCATTCCTTTACTTGAAAATAGCGGAAGAGAAAACTTTTCCCTGCGTCTTACCCTATTGAATTTGAATACTGTTATACTTAAAAATACGAAGGTGTTCCTCAGTTCTGGTCTCCTAAAAAATTGGGATGCGGATTACCATCAGCTTATCGGGATTCAAGACTCACAAAATTTTCAGGGTAAGCTTCCATGCTCCAGGCAAGAGCGTCTAGTATCACAAGACCATGTACTGGGCTGTGTGGAATCTACGCTTTATTTTGATAAAACGGAACGGATTTCCATTCATCTTTTTTTAATACTGCATAAGCATCCTTGATCAGTAGCCGCGCATAACACTTGAAGAGCTGCTTCAAAGGGAACTAAGCTTATTCTCATACGCCTTCCATATTAAACTACAATTTCTTTTGACATTTTCAAAGAACGAGAAGAAAATCGAGTCCAGGGGCTACTAGCATCACCATTGCATTGATGCGCTATCTGTATGATATAATAAAAAAATATTCATTGGTAAAAAATAGGTCGCTCTTTAAAGATTACGATTATGACAAAATCCAGTTGAATTTGTAAGGTTTGAATTTCCGCTGGGGGATTAGAGCAGAGTGTGTATAATAGACTAAAAATATCTGCACAGATATACATAGAAAGCAAAAATCATAATCTCATCATTTTTTCTGAGGAAGCGAATTGAAACGAAGGTGCATTAAATGTAAATGAGATTTAGATCAGCCTGACGCCGAAGTCAATTACCTATCAAAGTTATAGTAAAATTTCTTAGCACGTCCAGTGATACCCAGAGTAAGTAAAGGCAACGTACATCTCATATTTTCAAGAAAAAGGTTTGAAAACACGAGGTGTGCTTTCACTTTTTCGAACTGATTTTATTTTACTTATTCATTGAAATTTTCTAGGCTAAGCCCACCGATGAAAGTATATAATGTTTTGTGCGATCAAATTGCGTCAAAATTAAAATTAACTCCCACGCACACTATCTACTCAAAAGGCCAGGAAATGAAGCCAAACCAGTTGATTTTAATTCCATTTATGTCACCAAAAAAGCACTGAGCCCAGGAAATTGAATGAGCTATTAAAGGAAATCTCCCCTAACTGAATTAGCTCTTCATGCGTAATTTCTAATTTAATGTTGCGTATCATTACAACTTTTACTTTCTCTTTCCCCATCTGCTTTCCCCCATTTCCCACGTACCTTGGGGCCACTAAAACTACAACGTCAACGATACGACCCACATTATCAATTCTAATATCAATCTTACTTAGCAGGAGAAAGTTGTAAAAGTTGTGAAAGTGAAAGTAGTTCGGCCGGACAGATACATGAGGAAGATTGCGATTGCTTGGGAACTCCAGTTCCAAAGTTCACCATGATTTGAAACTGAATGAGGAGAGTAATGGTAAATGACTTAGAAGATAAGATTCAAGTCTAGACCACGAGCCACATGGATGACTTCTTCAACGGGAAATAAAACTTACAAGGGCAGCCCAAGCCAAAGATTAAAGATGAAACGAACGTGGCAGGAGTGCCTCTTAACACACTCACACACGTGACAAGTAGTGGAGTATAAAGTCATCCACAGATGTGATTCAAATGGAACGGACGGAGCATTAAAGAAGGGAAATTCTATTAGAATAGAAATGAGCTCTAACTAACATAGCGTAAGTATCCTCCGCGTTTCCTTGGATAGCGATGTAATCAGTTGGAGGCTGATTTTACGGAGAGAAAGTTACAATGTTATTTTTGAAAGAAAGTAGATTTTCAAATTGAGGGTTTGTTGCTATGGGAGAAAGTATTCTGTTTAATTCGATACAGCTTTCTTCAATATTTTTACTTTTTATCTGTTGGCCCTGGTTTTCTAAATCCTGGTTTTTAAAAATAACTTGTCTGAAACCTAATTTTTTTAAAAATTTACAATGACATTGAGAATCTACTAGAAGAGGAAAGTGTGCAGCTTGAACCAAAAGCAAACGGCTGGCAATAATGGAATATAACAAAGCCAAGTATGGGAGAGATACGAACATCTTGGGAAGAACTACTACTACTTTCACTTGCCTTTCACCACCGGGGCTTGGTAAGTGCATCTCAAAGGAAAGTATTCACGGATGAACGGGGAACATCCTGGATAAGTTTACCCTATAAACTGGTAGACCATGGAAGGAAGTGAAAGTGTATTAATCGTATATCGTAATCGTAAAGATTCTTAAGGAGTAATATTCTCCTACTTCTTTCAGCGGTAACGGTACCAGCAGCCGTCGCCGGCTACCCGTATCGGTCTCCGTGGGTAGTAAAATAACTAACCGTAACGCGCAATATTAGAAGATATGTAACGTGATTATACCGTCCACAGCCCGTGAGCATCAACTGAATGGCATACCGTAAATCTCTTCTTACTTTCTCCGAAAATTTTGTCCACTTTTTCTTAATGTTTTCAATGTCAATGTATAATCTGGCAAAGTTACAACAGCAGCGTTTTATTTTACCTTTCTGATTTAAATTGTTTTGAATAATGTCACACTCGTTTTTAAAGATAAGTCCTTTTTCAACTGATTTATAAAAAGACTGAAACATGGGGCCAAGATTATCCTCTATACGGTATTATTTAGTAAATCAGTCGCCACCGTCTTCCTTGTAGTCCAAATAGAATCTGCATTGAACCACTACGTCCATAACCCACCCAACCTAATCGTAATGTCAATAGAATGAAATTCTTGAGAAATGGAGAACTTTAATGGCTATGAACTGTGAATGTTAACCATTAACCTTCCAACTATTACCCCTACTACACCAGCTGTATCCTACACTCCAGGAAACCTAAGCCTAAGGCCAAGACCATCGCAACGTGTGTAGCTATCTCATGATCGTAAAGGACGGAAAGGGGCCCAGTTTATTGTGAGAGCTACACTTTCACTGGGCTACAAATGATGAAAGAAGTCCAAAGAACTAAGAAAAGTGCCTCCAGCAGCATAAAACATTAAAAAAAGAAATCAAACCGCTTTCCCTTTGAAAAGGCATTTCAAAGGGGAAAGTAGCCATGTACTTTCTTTTCTATTTCTACTGTATCTTTCTATCTACTGAATGTGATGAATGTGAGTACCTGCCAGCTCCCAGCATGAAATGGACAGTTTCAAAGTAGGCACTTAAAAGGTATATGTCGGCACTTGGAATCTTAAAATGCAAACTACCACACTTTCTCTCTTGAGTAGAGTAATAAAATGTTACTCTAAATACGCATCTTCACGATAAATTCCCAAGTTTTTCAATTTTATTTTTATTAGAAAGGGTTTATGTTAAACAATGTAGAAAATTGTTGAGCCACATGGCAATAACAATTAAACTAAAGGATATAGAAAGAGTATTATTGCTCAATTTTAAAATTGAGAATTGCAGTAGTCCAGAAAAAATGCGAGCAAATTATTTGCAAATAATAAAAGTAGAAGTTGTTCACGATGGAAAGAAGATTTAGAAGGGCAAATAAATCGGATGAAATTAAAATGAATAAATGCGGAAATGTCAAAAATTGTGTACGGTGACTAGTAGAATGGTTTATTTTTAACTGAGTGAAAATCTACATATTTGTACACAGGAAATTTATGCGGGGATTAAATGGGCCTTTTAAAAGGGGATATTTTTTAATGCCCACTAAAACTACTTGGAGAAACCTGCATGAATGATTACGTCTACCGTCTGCCGCACGTACGTACCTGCTAAATAAACTTTCACTCTGTGAGCTTCCTCTTGCAGGCGAACAGAGGCGGCTGCTACCATAACAACACTTATAACTTCTAACAGAATATTGTATGGCGGCTGAGCTGGAGCCGTAGATCAAAGTAAACTCCCCGTAACAAAACTTAATGCGAGTGTAATATAGATATTTATGAGGACTCAATGGGGAAGTGTGGTTAATAGCATATGGAAATTTTATGGGAGAAAGCACCGCCGTAAACCCATTAGATCCTATGATACAGTCTAAGCGAATCACAAACAGAAAGCAGAACGAACTATAACCATAAGCAAGTCTTCATTGTCAGCTTGCTTTCACTTATTCTTAGAAGAAGCGAAAGTTAGTTTTCTTTTTATATAAAACCATTCACAATTTAAAATTGTAAGAGCGATTCGGTTAGCTTCTTCTCTAACAAAATCCGGAATCGAAGAGCATAAAAGTGCTTTCACTTGAGTATTGCGAATCTGCTGTGCAGCGGAATAACACGGGAAAATGCTGGATGAAAGTTAGTGTTTGGTTTTCTGCTGAGCTCTGCTTTCTTTACAAATTATGCCGTCGCTTGTACACCAACCTTACCAGCATCTATGGATAATAATTATGCATACAGAGATACAACAAACAGCTGTTAAAGTATAAATTTATTATCCAATCTTTAGGCAGTACTGGAATGTTAGTGTTTGGTACTTTGAATTTTTTTTACAGAAAGATAAATATCTCCTACACTATTTGTACCTGCGTAAGATAACTATGTATACATAGCATAAAATAGATAATCAAGTATACGTAATAGTGCTGAGAATGTATAGTACAAGTACTTTCTCCAGTTATGTCGGTTGGTAAACCTTTTTAGTGCTGGCCCCAGTAGTATTAGTTCTGTATCGTAAATCTTATCCCCTTTATGTCAGAAGTACACTCAAAGGCGCAAGGTTATTTTATCTAAACTTGGTTCTTATGCAGTTTTTATTGGGAGAAAGCATATGCCAGAAAAGCTTGACCAGTCATCCACGACTAACGTAATCTCTGTATATTACTTAAAACAGATTATTTTTTCTATAAATTATATACATAGCTGTTGTATATAATCTTTGCAGTTATGATAAAACACATATTTATCATATTTTTTACAAACAAACATATGTAGCTACATGTTTAATTTGCTATTTCCAGTACCAACAACTCCATCGGCATCATTAATATAAAACAAACTACTGTGCATTATTTTTAAACTAGTAAGAACCTGCCGTTGCACATTCACTGGTGAAATATGTTATAATGTCACTTTAACCATTTAAAAATATTAATCGGTGTAAATACACATTTTAACTAGAGCAAAACGCAAAACTTTCTCTTTAGAAAATATAGTAAAACTCCATATCTTTAAATGCATAAAAATGCATTTCAATAAAGCAAAACGTTGTAAATGCGTGTTTGAACATCAAAGTTACACGTGTACACCAGTTTCACAAAGTACCCTGAGTATATGCTGCATTGGAGAAAGCCACCAAGTGTAACGTAATCGTTGAATATAAATATGTGCACGGTTTGTATGTATATGTCTATATTTTACGTGTTTTTTGGTGTACACAGAGCCTCTTAAAATATTAGTCTAGTCGTACAATAGGAGAAAGTAGCACCGTGATTACTTTCTCTTTTGACGCTAACATGGAAAAAAATGTTGGGATTTCTTCGCTACTCATTTAATGCCGGACGTGGACCTCCCACTAGCAGACCAATCCAATCATAATTTACAATGTCATGTCGTGTCAGGTGTGTTTAGTTGGGTCTACAGTCTACAGCCGTACTAGATCACCACACTGCCAGTCCTAGTTCTTTCACTTCCAGGTGCATTTGCATATATAGGCGCTAGTCTAGTAATCCGAAGAAGACTGGTAAAAGTGAGAATGTATTATTTGCGTGAATGTAAAATGAGAATCGATCATGTAAGTAGATTAGGGAAACTTGATTACAACGCCAATGTATGTTTCTGAAGAAAGTATAGCAAGTGAAAGCAGTAGGTAGTGCTTCCTTAACCACATGACTTTCTTTTCAAATCGTACATGAGTAACATATGTATGTAATTAGACGTCAACTCTCGTAGTATAAGGTATATGCTAGCTATGAGGTGCATTCACATCTAAACTAGAATTATAAGGTTGACGGTTCCAAGAAAACGGAAAATTGCAGAACAATCAACCACGTGTCCAATTACAGTGCAGTGCACTTGCTTGCAGGAAACTTCTTTCCATTGCATTGCTTTCTTTCTAACGTTTCTGCTTCTCTTTGCTCTTCAGTATTTGAACTTAGACTGCATCACATCGGTTTATTTCAAACATTTTGTAGTTACCAAATTGCAAAATTTAAAAAACAATGTTTTAACTTTTATGAAATGGCAATGTATCTAATATTGTATGCTTCCGAAAACAGTCATTTTAAGCTTTGAATATTCTAAAAGTGCTGATTTCTTGTTTTTACAAGTTCGAAAATGTTCAACTCTTGTTTTAACGACTTTGAAAGTGAAAGTTACTAGCTTTGAGTGAATTAAAGTATGTTAATTTTGAGTATTTACCTTTTTAAAAATGCCAATTTCTTCTTTTAGCATTTTTGAAAGTGACAGTCACTAACTGATTGTTTTGAAATACTCTTATTTCCAGTTTTGACCTTTCTAAAATGCTATTAGTTGCTATTGTTAAATGTTTTTGAAAATGTTTATTTCTAATTTTAAAATATTTCCGTTTTGAAAAGCTAAAGCAGTAAAAGTTGAACAAAGCAATAAGTAAAAGCCTGGAGTGCTTTAAAAAATATTTGCTTTCTAATGCGGTGTGGTTCAAGGCCAATTTTTTAAAGATTGCTTTTTCGTTTTCATTTGATTGCTGTTATTTTTATTTTTGGTCATTACTTTTCCATTTGCTACCCATTTGTTGGACAGATGTATCTGTTTTTTTTAGTTAATTTAGAGACAGCAATAGTTCGAGGCGATGACGGGGGCGAGGGCTGGGAAGGGAATGAATCTCTTTTTGTAGGTAGTTACGACTGCACTATAATTTATACAAGGGGGTTGTATAAGGCTATAGGGCGTACATAAAGGGAGGGATATTAGGGTGATGGGATTTCTTAGTGTGACGTGGAAACCATTAGAGCTAATTTGTTCAAATGGACAAGGCAGTGCTTTCACTCTTTCACTCCACCACCACCGCCGTCTGTCCCGATACTTGCGTAGTCATAATTCAGGATTCGTAATTGGTTCAAATCATCGCATCGATTTACCATTTACCACCAGAGCTATTAAATAATTGTTACTACCACCACCTCTGCAGAAATATCCCCTATACTTATGTATGCATGCAGTGAAAGCATGGACACTGTAAACCTCAGATTGGGCATGAGTGTTTAGGCTCAGGTTACTAACATTCCTGGTAAGTTTGTCTATATTATGCATTGTTAGTGTATTGTTAAATTAGTTAACTTGCTTCTGTAGACTTTGGATGCACACAAAAGCTTAGAAATGTATTTTTCCTAAAACGTAGTTTTTCCAAAATTTTGTAACGATTTAAAGATTCTTCAAAAATTGTACTGATCAAGTACTTCTAAAGTGCCATGATCATAATATGCTTAAAAGAAGGGTTTTTAAATGAGATACTTTCTTATCCAGCCAATGCGTGTTGACAAGGAGTGTGTGTTTACAAATGTGAGACTAAATGTAAGTTTCTATTAAAATGTATTTTTAAAATTGTGCTTTTATCCAAATGTGTTTCTGTAAAACTGTGTTTCTGCAAAAATGTAGATTTTAAAAATGTTTTTCTATCAAATTATGCTTTTAAAAACGGTGTTTCTACTAAAATAGATGTACTTTTAAAAAGTGTGTTTCTAACAAAATGTACTTTTAAAAAGTGTGTTTCTAACAGAATGTACTTTTAAAAAGTGTGTTTCAAACAAAATGTACTTTTAAAAAGTGTGTTTCAAACAAAATGTACTTTTAAAAAGTGTGTTTCAAACAAAATATATTTTTAAAGTGTGTTTCAAACAAAATGTACTTTTTAAAAGGGTGTTTTATGCTAAAATAAATGTACTTTTTAAAAGGGCGTGTATGCTAAAATAAATGTACTTTTTAAAAGGGTGTTTATGCTAAAATACATGTACTTTTAAAAAGTGTGCTTCAAAAAATGTACTTTTTTTAAGTGTGTTTATGCCAGAATAAATCTACATTTCAAAAGTGTGCTTCTATGAAAACGCACTTTTAAAAAATTTCTCTCTACTATAAAACTAGTATGCTTTTAAAAATCGTGCTAAAATCAAATTAGCAGTAAACAATATTCCAAAAAGAAAGTTTATTAAACTCTCAGTTTGCAGAATGTTTACCTTTGTAAAGCCTATTTTTTGGAGAAAGTACGCTTCCTTTCACTAACGCAGTATCTTTCGAAGCTTGTTTGTACAAATATTGACGAGTTGCTTCTGGCAAATACTGTTGTATTCTATTTAAAGGTCTCATAATTGAATAATAATTAGATTGTCAACACTTGTATGGGTCGACGGCACACAAATCAGAAATTCACAGTAAACACTCGATAGTGATGTATACGTTTTCTAGGAGATTCAAATCTGAGTACAACTGCGACTTTAACATTCTAATAATAGAGAACGCACTTTACTTCCCGTGCTTTCTATTCAAGATTGTTCCTACTTGTTCTCCAATTTGATCCCTACCATCTGTAGCTATGGACTGTAACTATGGATTTTTAGGGAAGTTTAAAGGGAGGCTGTATATACATATATTTTTATATGCTGCTATAAAGCACAATGGATTTTCGAAATTCGGAATGAGAAGGGAGGACGGAGAAAGTAGGGTAAAGTAGAAAGTACTTATTATATTTTGAAGTGACTCCGTCCGTACAAGGCGAGTCATTAAATTTGGGATTTACGAGGGAATGAGACACATGGGTGTGATTTTAATTATAATTGGAATGCCATCTGATACGCCCGGCTCTCAATTTATCCTTAATTGAGCTCCCATTAAATAATCGACTGAGCTGTAATTTGCATACATGCATAGCTATATACCTATATCCATGCCAGTTTTGTCCTATCGGTACACTTGAACATAATTATATGGCGATCAGTCGGTCGACTACGCGTATCACTAGTTCTAGAAAAAATGTGACCAATTTTACTAATTGCCTCCAATTTCTTGCATTTATGTAAATGCAGGATTTCTGAATTTAATTCTAGGTTTCAATTTTGCACTGATTTTACAATTTTACTAAAAATGGAAAGATTTATGATAAAAACCATCTTTTTTCACAACTTTAAATGTTAAAATGTATATTTATTTTTAAACTCTTATTTCTTTCTGTGGAAAACCTCGTTTTTAAAACATCCAAATTTTTTTAAATGTGGTTTTTAAACGGAAATTTTAATGACACGTTTTTTTAAAAGTGTGTTTCTATTCAAATGTACTTTTTTCAAAAGTGCGTTTCTATCAAAACATACTTTTGAAAACTGCATCCTTACTAAAAATATATGCACTTTTAGAAAATGTCTTTCAAACAAATTGTACTTTTAAAAAGCGTGTTTATACTCAAATAAATCTGCTTTTCAAAAGGGTGTTTCTACTAAAACGAACTTTCAAAAAAGTACTAATTCTACTTAAACAAGTGCGCTTTTAAAAATGGGGTTAAAATCCCTTTATAATTGGCTGTTTCTTTGTTTTAAGGCAATCTGAAAAAACTCTGCTTTTATAGGGAAATACTCTAAAATAACGTATACACATTCTTTCAAAACTGTAATGTTTAAAAACGTTTTTGAAAAAGTGGTCAGTTTTCACAGAGCTCGTTTTGCTGAAAGGGAGAATTCGTAAAATAGTGTTTAAGAAATTGAGAAGGGTTGCTTGAAAGGCCTGTTAAAAAAATGCTTTTTAAAACTGTCAATTTCTCTTTATAAAAAGTACATACGTACTAACATTAGAATTTGCAGAAATCTTCTTTGGACTTTTCCATTCATTGCATATTATATGATTGCATCTGAATAATACTGTCGGTTAAGAGGCAAAATGAGCTACAATTAACTACATACAAGCAAAGGCAAAATGGTTCAAAAATTTCCTCTAAACCCACCAACTGTAGAACCGACACTGTTTAGCAAGCTTTGGCTTATTCCTTGTAGCCTTGTTGGACTGGGGGCCTGGGAAATGTTGGGCATAAAATATTCATAATATTTGGACACGATGTACATGGTAAATGTGATTGTAAAGGTGAAGACAGAATATTTTATGCAGAGTCAAAATATTTGTAAGGTGAGAATTAAAGGGACCTTTCACACACACAGAGTAACTCCTGGGCACAACCACAAATTACTCACAAATTCCCAGCTCTATCAACAGTTTATTGAATGGCATTATTTTTAGAGATTTTTATAGATTTTTCTCTCAGGTAATTTATGAACGCCCCCCTCAACTTTATATTGCAATTTTTAGCGTGTACAAAGAAATGGCGCTCTACTATAGTAACTTCAATGAAAGCACCACTGTCTGAAATGTCTGACACCCAAGACTCAACTTGACTTGGCAATAAATATTTAGCTCTTTCTGCTTCCTATATTGCACTACTGTAAATAACTCTTTAGGGCCCATCCATAAATGACGTCTTCATACATCCTTTGCAATTTTGAAACAATTTGAACAGTTAAACACAACCTTCATCTTTGCATAGGTCATTTATGCCTGCCCCTCACCTCCACCGTAGATTTTTTTCTCTCTCCATTTTTTTTCCTATGCCGAAAGGCATTGTGGGAGAAACGTGGGGAGAGGCGCACATGAAATTTGTCTGTCAACGCGTAACTTACATGAACTTGTATGTGTAAACAGACTGCACGTGTCTTCAATTCTCGAGGCTTAAAATCCACTAAAAATTACATTTGATCGGTCGGAATACTTCCTTCAGCGCTTAGGCTTAAACACCATGCGTCATTTCATTTTACATGGATTTTTTTTTATTACCAACTTTTTCGTTTTAACGATCCTAAAAAGTCGTCTTTTTTTTAAAGGAAAAAGCTAAGCCTCTAAAAAAACCGGTATCTGTTCTCACGTGGAATTATATCAAGAATGTTTCAAGTTGTACAGCATCAAGTGCAATGTGTAATTCATAATTGCTACCTTAAGAAATAAATGTTGAAAAACTAATTTGAATATTTTAATTGACCAATTAAATCTCATTGGCGAGCAAAGATAGTCGCAAATCCAATCATAAAAGTGGGGGCTTGCTATACATTTTATTATCTGTAGATTGGCCACAGTGAACATTGTGTGTGTGTGCTGAAGGGTCGTTCATAAATTACGTTTAAGCCTAGGTATTCCTTCCAAAGGTAATTTATCAACGCCCCCTTCCGATCCCCATAGCTCAAGGTAAACGTCGTCAATAATTGATTATAAAAATAAATGAGTTTCAAGTAGACACATGTGTGACTTAATTAAATTCAACATCGCAATATAAATTCTTTAGCCACCTTTTCCATGTCGTACGATTTCCTGTCCTACTATTGATTCTGCAGCTTAATTATCACCTACACAACTAGAAGCGGCTTCGCTTCACTAACCATATGCTAGAACGTAGAATGGAAGGAACTTCCACAAATTACCTTCCTAGATTTACTAAACTTGTGTTAAGATTTATTTCATGTACATACATCTGCAAGTACCCCCCAGCATAGATGTATGCAAGTAACCTAAGTACAATATAATAATTACATTCGTGTTTTATAATTTTGCGATGAATAGACCTGGGATTGAATTAAAATATTGTGACAGAGCACGATGGCACTTGTTTTGATGTTTTGTTCAGCTTCGGTTATTTATAATCTTGTATTTTTACAACATTTTTTATGTGTCACATCGTCGTGTCTGGTGGTTGACGAACGCTGTGAAATTTGTAGGTGCATAATTACGTGTCCACTGGGCACTGAATTACAACCAAACTATAATCATAATCGTAGGGACATGAAATCATGAATCATGACTGTGTAATGATTTTTTTTATTGAGTGATAAGCTAAGCTAATGATTACCTTATCACACACTTGTACTTCCATTTATTTTTTTATTTGTCGTCATACAGTCATTCTATTGAACGTTTGAGTACAGCATTCGTGTTTTTTTTATGATTATGATTATTACAGAATTAGATTTGAATAGGAATGCCACGAATAGAAATACAAAATACAATTTACAATTTTAGCACGATTACAGCTACAAGTGACGACGGCTATTATGGGCAGACTTGGGCATTTTTTAGAGCCTTTTTATAGAAATTTGAAGAAAGTACCGTAAAGCTCCGAACATAAGGTAGGTAGTAGTACTTCGTAGATACTACTATTTTTGGAGTGCAATCTGCAGTGGGGCTTATGAGTTGCATTTTGAGTGCTAGAAAAATGACCTTTAGAATCTATACTTGTAGCGTTTGTTTGTTTTGGATTGAAATTGATAAGAGAGCATAGGGGAGAGGATGTGTCAATCATTTATAAAAATTTTAATTACCTATTACAACTACGATTAATTCATCAAAAATGTCAGCTCTTCTACTCAACCATCGCATGAGCCTCAGAGCATGGATGGAGTGAGTGGAGTCGAGTCAAGTGGGTGGACGTGGAAGGAAACAAACGAACAAACAAACATACAATTTGTAGTACAACCATCACAAACACGTCCACCTATCACCTCACCACCCATGGCTGTGGTACATACAGTCAGCCCACCGTTTTCTCAGCATTTATCACTGTCGCACACGTTTTTCCTCAATTAATTTTAAACAATATTCTCTGAATTACACGGCAAATTATTATAATAATGCCATTTGTTAGAACGTCCTTTACTAGGGGTATTAATTACAAGTGTAATCCTATACGTAATTAAAGCACTGCACTGGAAACACTTTATTATGTGAGCATCTCATATTTCAGTTAGGTATGTATATGCATATAAAAATGGCTTTTTCTTAAGTAGAATGTATTTGATACTTTTTGAACCTTTAGAAATGAGCAAATACTATAATTTGCACTCCAAATGGTGCATAGTTGTATCACAACTCAACAAAAAATAAATGCGATCGGTTTGTTCTGATAAGGGATAACCGTGCTTAAAGTTATGTTTTGTATTACTTAATACACACTGTCCATTTTTGTTTTAAGAACTTAAAAGTAAACATCATTGAATAGTACCAGACTCTCCTTAACTGAGAGCACATTTACATGTTCCAACATATCAATTTCAGGCAAAAGTTTAGATTAATAGCTGCTACGAAAATAGTTAAATATTAATATACGATTGAATTTTAAAAATATTATATTGCAAAGCTTGCAAACGTAATGAATGTAAAGCGGAAGGTTGTTTACTATAGAAGTTGCAGTAATTAAATACTTCTTTACATAAGAATAGTGGTCTTGAAAATTAAGATTAGCATCCAAGATAATACCAAAGTATCAAATCGTGTTCACTCTTTTGATAATAACATTATTGTGTTGCCGAATTCTAAAGTTTTCACAAACAAAATCATTTGCTTTGAGAAATAACATGCATTTTGTCTCACTAATGTTTATTTTCGTTCCAATGATACTGAACTACCAAGGTAGATAGTAATCAATTATTTATAGCCCTGTAATAATCTGTCATGGACGCATGAACGTACAACTAACTTAAAGAACCAAGTAGTAAGCATATAAATGAGTACTTAATTACATAATTAAATTCTTTAAATTCTCTGTACATAGGATTAATGTAAAGTATAAAGAACAGTGGACCAAGTATTGATTCTGTGGTACACTTGAAGTAATGCAAAAATATTTTGTATTGAAATTACCAGAATAATACTAAAATGCCTTTCTTGCAAGTAGCTAAGTAACAACTTTAGCAAATGACCATTAATATAGTACGTGTGTTGCAAGCGCATAATACGCAGACCGTGGATGCACTTTGTTGAATGCTTTAGTTAAGTCTATACATAATTAATATAAAAAATAGAAGTTATCAATTACAGATGGGATTTTTTTACACTCCAAAATTTACAGGCTTTGCATTGTGCCACTTCAAAGGTGTGCAATTATGTTACATTAAGGTTAAAAATGGTAAAAACTGGTTTTGGTACAAATATGCCTATCTATATAATTTAGAAACACAACATAACTTACAGTACTGGGGTATAGAACCAGAAATTATTTTTAGAAATAAAATCCATACTACGATATTATTCATTCACATTCCATGGGCAGGGCTTCATTTACCCTTCATTAACTTCCACGGTTTAATTCAGTCCAGTTCAGTAGTGAGTGCTACTATTTGCACGAATGCAATGCCACAAAACCAAAACCGGTGTTTGCACAGTGTCACATACATTACGTATACGTTCAATGCAGTATTATTTATATGTACATGGCTTCGCATTTATTTATTAGACTTGCTCTTTTGTTTCCGACTCATTTTGGCATTTGAAACGTGACTCAGAGACTCGCAACAGTCATGGCTTACGATTCTTTGAGAGATAAAAGGGAAATAAATGCATGTTGGGAGACAGATGACATAACATGACATGAAGTGAGGTGACAGTGTGTGTGTGGGGGAATTTATTCACTCCTTCTATTCACCAACACCATATCAATACGTGCATATTATATCGTCGGCAGTAAACCATTTGTGATTTAAAATATGAAAACTACTATTTACACTGTTAACCTATTCGAAACTGGGAAACTATGGAACGAATGCTTTACAAAATGTTTAATTCTATAAGTTAACTTTTTCAAAACTGCCAAA
Organism: Dicyrtoma fusca; assembly: GCA_034695205.1. Lineage (NCBI taxonomy): Eukaryota > Metazoa > Arthropoda > Collembola > Symphypleona > Dicyrtomidae > Dicyrtoma > Dicyrtoma fusca. The sequence continues at coordinate 1,411 of JAQFZC010000684.1, read as the reverse complement.
ACTAGTAAATAACGCTTTTTCAAAAATTTCGAAACTAGTAAATAACACTTTTAAAACGGCCAAAACTAGTAAACAACGCTTTTTCAAAACGGTCAAAACTAGTAAATAACACTTTCAAAACTGTCAAAACTGGTAAACAACGCTTTTTCAAAACAGTCAAAACTAGTAAATGACACTTTTTCAAAACAGTCAAAACTAGTAAATGACACTTTTTCAAAGCAGTCAAAACTAGTAAATAACGCTTTTCCAAAACGGTCAAAACTAGTAAATAAGTCCAAAAAGTCAAAAACAAATTTAAAACCATTCAAAATTAAATATAATTCGTTTCAAAAAGGGGGCATTTGCCCTTCTTTACTTATTTGTTACTGGGACGTACGCTCTGGACTTTTACACCACAATGCTTCTTCACCCACAGTATTACCAATCAAAATACATTTACATTCCCTTTAGTATCATTTTATTGTTGTTTGTGCCATGAGGAAATTTATTTATAACAACATTCCATTGCGCGTTGAGGATTGTGTGCTAGAAATACTAATAAATAGTAAGTTTCCGCCTAAATTGTACAAAGTGTAGTGCGTCTCTAAACTTGCAATGTATTAATAATGATGCCCTTCACATTATAGCAATGATTAATGTCCGAAAAACAATTAAAATTTGTGAATTTGTAACAATGCAGTATATATGTATGTATGTATGCTGTACTATAGCAGTATACAACTATACATACTATACAAATTTAGATGCTGACTGTGGTTCGTTTTTCATTTCAGGACTAAAGCTGACACGTTTTTGATTTCTTTTTATAAAAAGGAAAAAAATGACACGCATTTTCGCGGTTTGTGAAAGTGTCCCTGGAGTCGCTGCCTTTGTCCTGCTTGGTACACAAAAGATACTTTTTTCCACATTTTTCTCAGACCAGATGAAAATTGTAACCAATTTAGGTTCACAAAATTCAATAGGAAAAAATTGGAATCTAAGAGAACCTCATCCTTATCCCTTCAGGATTCAGGATGGTCTGTCTCTCCATGCCATATGGAAGTGATGTGATGTGATGGGACAGATTCTCAAGAAAAAGAAATGAAATCATAACTGAAGATCACAAATACTCAGGGAACGGGGCATTCCACATATTACGTTGTGGGATTTGCCAATTTCTAGATAAAACGGACAGAAATGACATTCTTCAAACAAAAACAAAGCCATAACTGAAATGCCCCGTAACCTTTTCGGAACGGTAATGTATTTAGTTTTGAATATGTTTTAAAATGAATGTTTTTTTTTACTAGTGTCGACCATTTTAAAAATGGTGATTTCTAAATTTTTGACATTTTAAAAGTGTCATTTACTAGTTTTGACCGTTTTGAAAAAGTGTCATTTACTAGTTTTGACCGTTTTGAAAAAGTGTCAT